>JAUELE010136910.1:0-14166 GCA_031471655.1 Diodora aspera
GTCAAAAACCCCAAAACGGGTTTTCAAGAGGCTATTTAACCGACAGCCGCGCTATATCTTTTGTCCATTATTCGGCGCATGTACATTATTTTATGTATATTTATCATTCCCAAGGTTGTTTTTTGAAAAGAAAACAATGAGTTTGGACACGTATCCAACTTTAACACAATATGTATTTTACAAAGCGCAATGTTACACTAAAAAGGTGTTCATTCAAAATATTTATAAAATTATAGTGTCGTTGATATTATGCATGATATGATATATACACGTGTATACTGTCAGTTACTCATTCGACTGCATTCAACTGGATATTTTTTTCACCGTATGGTTTTGTTGTACAGCCGGGATCCTTACAAACGATGACGTGTCTCTTAGCTGTCATGAATGCTCACTATAAGGGTGAGTGTCAGTAAAACGAATTTTAACGTTGCTGTTGGCAATATTTCAGCCATAGCGCAACAACCACTATAAGGGGGTTGACCTCCTGGGAAACCGTTACTTGGTTCCCATATTTGTAAGCTTCATTTTTGTGGTGCTTTATTTCTAATTTGTGGCATTATGAACTGGAAAGACAAATTTCATTCCAATGTTTTTGTTTTCACAAAGGATCTGATTGTCGTGAAACAGCTTTTCTTCCTTTGAAAAAGTGTTTGCGTGAAAATATGTTGCGAGTTGTAAATTTTAAAGTAGAGTGGTAAATGGTGTTAAATGTGTTTATTTGCAAAACATTAGTATTCTTTTTCATGCAGCGTTAGAGAAACAAACAAATCAGTTTGTAGCACATTGTAGACTTTCATCACTTTGTATTAATCCGTTCACGTGAGAAGGAAGCATTGGTTATCCCCTTTGTTTTAATGATGTTCCAGTTGTGACTGTCTAGCGAAGAGTCATACAGGCTTTTAGCTTGAAGTTGCTCAATATGGCGGATTCAGGGAATCAGGAGAGAAATCATGATTACACAGGTAAATATAATGTAGTTCCATTTATCTAAGGCAGTCGGGTAGCACAATCCTGTAAGATGCTTACAGTCTGGTACTGAACAAACTATGGTAATGGATGTTGTGCTCAAATCGGCTGACACTGCAGTCTAGGTCACTCCCCTAATTAACTATTTTGTTATAAGTGTTGTCGTTGCTCTGTCTAGTTGCTCTTTCACTAATTATTATAAAACAAAATCTGTTGAATTTGCCAGAGGGCAGATTGTCTGACGTGGAGGATGGGACGGAGAATGTCGTGAGGATCGGACGTCAACAGAAGAATGCCGGTGGTAAGGACATTTTCATTCAACAGATTTTTCATTTGCCACTTTTAAAGAACGTTTCTCTAACAATTCGATTTTTGTGATATTCTCAAATGCATTTCGATTTGTTACCAAACACTTTTTGGGTGGCCTTGAATGCATTGAATTTATTATAAACGTTGTAATTTCATTTCATGTTTTAAAAGCACACACTGGTGATGTTACTGCAATTGGAGTGACAGGAGGTACATGTACAGCTCAGAATGTTCATGTCATTGGTGTTCTTCAGGGAAACGTGTTCGGTGAGTACATGCCTAAAGTGACTTGGGAGGGGAGTGTTTCCGAGTACGTGCTCAAGGTGACTTGGGAAGGGAGCTTTCGTGCGATTGGTGTTCTTCAGGGGAACGTGTTAGGTGAGTACATGCTTAAGGTGACTTGGAAAGGGAGTGTTCATGCCATTGGTGTTCTTGAGGGGAACGTGTTAGGTGAGTACATGCTTAAAGTGACTTGGAAAGGGAGTGTTCTTGCCATTGGTGTTCTTCAGGGGAACGTGTTAGGTGAGTACATGCTTAAAGTGACTTGGGAAGGAATCAACTTAGCATTAAGTGTATTCTTGAGATGTATGTTCATTGCTGCTATTATTGTTTGGACCCTGGACTGCACAATGCCGAATAAACATGTGAAAATGAATCGGGGAAATGTTCATCTGCATATCTGAGTCAACACGGTAAGTTATTGTGCCGGATGAACTTGAACTAAGTGTGGGATGACACCCATTGCCTAACCAGAAGACGAAACACTTGACAGTTTTGCAAGGGAGTGTTGATGCCATTAGTGTTCTTCAGGGGAACGTGTTAGATGAGTACATGCTTAAGGTGACATCGGAAGGGAGTGTTCATGCTATTGGTGTCATTGAGGGGAACGTGTTTGGTGAGTACATGCTTAAGGTGATTTGGAAAGGGAGTGTTGATGCCATTGATGTTCTTCAGGGGAACGTGTTTGGTGAGTACATGCTTAAAGTGACTTTGGAAGGGATTATTCACGCCAATGGTGTTCTTCATGGTAACGTGTTCGGTGAGTACATTCTTAAAGTGACTTGGGAAGGAATCAACTTTGCATTAAGTGTATTCTTGAGATTTATGTTCATTGCTGCTATTATTGTTTGGACCCTGGACTGCAAAATGCGAATAAACATGTGAAATTAAATCAGGGAAATGTTCATCTGCATATCTGAGTCAGCACGGTAAGTTATTGTGCCGGATGAACTTGAACTAAGTGTGGGATGACACCCATTGCCTAACCAAGAGACGAAACACTTGACAGTTGTGCAATGTGACTTGAAATCGTAGAATGCTGCAATGACTACCAATATATAAAGTTATGCCCATTCTAGTCCGTTTACGCCGTGTAGCGTTAACGTTGTTGGAAGCCACGCGCCCAGGGGTTGATTGCACAAAGTGTTGAACGAAATATGAATATTAGCATATGTCGCAGTTGACATGTGATTGAAATCTAAACCAAGTTAAAGTTGGATACGTGTTACCGAACACGAAATATGTTTGTTGCATTCTCTGTTCAAAAAACAACATAAACTGTAGAATAGACTTGTTGTACTTTGATCAAACTCATCACTGTGCCAAGGTCCTCCAACCTCTGCAACAAGTAGGTTTACCACCGCTGTATAGCGTTTCATAAATAGTTGGAAGAAAATAGTGACATGTCATAGTTGTGACGAATGTAGCCCAAATGTCTCGACGCTAATCTGTACAAGAAGGTTACTCAGAAAGTGTGCAATTGATAAAAAACGACCCGACAAGGAAAAAGAAAGAATGACAACTGAAAGACATTTTAAAGAAACAAATATGTTGTATATTTTTGTATTAATCATGACATGCTCATATTGTAAGGCATATCGCTCCCAATATTGTATTTGAAACGAAAGACCTTGACCACGTATCCAACTTAAGTATATTGAATGAAGTGCACAGAAAATAATAGACAACGTTGTCCCCCTATTTCCGAGATTTGTCACGTGAGGAAACATTAGCAGACGACACATATTTTCGGTTCTGGCAATATGGAATTAGCACAGAGAAGCCGGTGTAGCAGGCTCAAATGACTCCCCTTACATTGGACTCGAGAGTCATATGAGCTTGGGCCTCGCGAGGGAGTAATCTGAGCCTGATGGGAGTCATATGAGCCTTAGCTCAGATGATTCCAGAGTCAATTGGGCCTAGGCTGAAATAACTCCAGAGTCGTTTTAGCCTCTTAAACTGATTTCAAACATTTTATGATGCAGTGGTGCGATCTGTGAGTACATCAGCAAAAATAACAGGTATATATCTCCGGCTTCAGTAGATCGAAATCCGAAAAGCATTAAACGCAGGCAAAAGGAAGAGGTCAAGCTTAGACGCCAACGGTTGACAGCGGGTTCATCCAGATTTGGCTTTCAAATCAATGAATACCTCTGTAGGGTCAGAATGGTCAATGAGACCTTATTTGAAGGAAGGTGGCTATGAAAAGAAATGCCGAAGAATGTCCCTCTCAACATAGCAGGGCATACAGAGAAAAGAGAAGAATTGTGGCATGAAATTGAAGAAACAGACTTCTCCAATGCAATATTCTTTGTTGAGTCACCATTTCAGTTCCTTTGGATCACCCGATAGCGCTGGTTTAAGGGCACAAGTTGCGAGAATATGGTCGAAAAGGTTTCACCGAGATGATATGGGGTGGCACCAACAAGTTGGGAGTTATGTCATTACTTATAATCACATGGATATTTAATTTGACCAGATGGTGTCGGCTAAATAAAGTATGATTGCGCGGTTCAGGTTTAGGCATTTCTCGTGTCCATTCTTCAGTACACCCTGCTACCAGGATGATGGCAAGTCATGTGCATGTGATAAACTTTTCAGCCCCTATTTTACTGATCCAAATCCAATAATTAATGTCTCGCAGGTTGTAAAAGACGACGTTGAGAAGCTGGGGCCTAACGGCATCATCGCCTGGAGAAGTATGATCCGTCAATGTTGTGTGACTTACGTCAGAACCATAAGTTAGTAGACAGCATGTCATGACACATAAGGATGTGCATGTTTAGAGAGAAATGGAGGACTGACTGCCTGTTGAAAATGTTGCTACTTTAAGTAGACACCTGCGTTTATTTATTCGAAATTTTAATATCGTTGAACTTGAAGTAGCCTAAAGGTCTCAATTTTGTCCTCGATAGGGGTATATGTGACATAATCATGTTAACAGAAATATTTATTATGTATATCTTTCCGAACACAACATATTGTACTTGTCTGAAGTGTTGCGGTTTATCTTCGTAAATAATGATAATAAAAAAATTCATTTAACAACAATGGACCATTGTTTTACACATACTAAATGTTCATGTTTGTCTGTTTCAGTCGCTGGGAACTCGCATCTCAAGGTTCTACGAGGTGAAGATCACTTATATAATTATCTTTTGTAAACGATTTGAACGACAGAGAAAATTAATTGTCATGTCAATGACCTCAGATTCAACAGTTACTTACAAAATCATCAACTAACGGGAGATAGAGGGACTTCATTGTCATTTGTTTTCATATTCTCAATTTGCAGATAAAACAAAACGGGAAATCGACGCTTGGTCCTGTGAAATGGTAGAGGTATCTTCCGTTAACACAATTGTTCACATGGTCAAGGAGAAGACACGTTTTATCTCAGTGACAGGAAGCCCAGGAGAAGGAAAGACAACTGTTGGCTACATGGCCCTGAAACAGCTCCTTGCGGAAGGATACAACGTGTTCAAAATAGATACTCCCGAAGACTACTTTCATATTGTCCGAAAGGAACCCAAGTCAGTCATCCTAATGAACGATGTCCTTGGTGCTTTCGATTTTGATCCATCGGCTCTTGCGAGATGGGAAGCTGTGTTCACGCATTTTTGGGATAACAAATCACATGCAAAAGAACATCAAACTACTTTATTGTTTGTGTCGAGGACAAATGTTGTGAAGGGAGCTAAGTCACTTCTGGGAAAACTAGGAGATAAGATGTTCAAAACTGACCGCATAATCGATTTGAGCACAAGTCATTCCAGTTCCAGACCTGAGAAGGAAAAAATATTGTATTTTTACTTGGGAAGCGTGGAAGTTTCAACAACTGTCATGGATTTGCTCTGTTCAGGACTGTGTCCTTATGGATTCGCTCATTGCTGTAAGATATATTCTGAGATACTGAAATCAGGAAATCTGAAAGTAGACATTGTGGCATTTTTCTCAAATCCTTTGCAGTTTCTTGATCAAACTACAGAAGTTTTAGCGGGACGAGAAAAACACGAGACACTGTTCAAGGAAATGCTTCGGAGTGATGGTCGACTTGACCTTAATCAGGTTGCAAATGATCAGACAAAAGTGATGATAAGGAGAGCCTCAGATGAACTGAAAGGAAGCTATTTGAATACCAACGGATGTCTACTAGAATTCGCTCACCCCTCCATTTATGAAAGTGTGGCCTTTTGCATCGGTAAAAGGGATCCACGGTTTGCGGTGAAGAATTTTAAAACAGCTTTTCTGCTTCAGAAAGTTAGATTTTCTACGGATGATTTTTGTCCCCAAGACGTCCTCGCGATAGAACCAAGCACCGAGGTCATCAGAGAGTTTAGTCGTCGTTTTGTTCCTGATATACGCAATAAGGATTTCAGCATTTTGAACCACGAAGTTTGCAAGCGTGAAGATGTTTGTAGAGAACTTATAACGACATCTGTGGAAAGGAAATCATTTCTGCGATCTGTCCAAGGTTTCTTCTCAGGAAAGGTACTGCTCCACACTTTTTTGATAATATTAATAAACTTAATTTTATTAGTAGAGAAACTATAGTCACTTTATTGTAACTGGAAGATGGATGAGCAATCTACTGTACGTCTTTGAGGAATGGCGTATATAAACCGTGTTGGTATCGGTGTTATATTGGCTTTATTCTACATCTGACTAAAAATAAGAGGACACTGCGATTCATGCACGTAATAATTCATACGGAGGCAACATTATAGATTGTCTCTAAAAAAGTCGATATAAATATTTTCACGAATCCTATTTTTCAACGTTTTGAGAACTAATTTGCATCATCCCAGCTGCTAGTTTATAAGCGATGTTGCGGAATTAACGAATACATAAATACCGTTCATTTTAAAGTTGGATACGTGGTCAAGTTCAATGCTTTCTTTTCGTAAAATAACTTTGGGATCGATAAATATACATTAATATATATATACATACTACGACTGATGCATACATGTAAACCATACAGCATGTGTAATGCTTTTCCCTACTGTCTAACACAAATGAAATATTAAATCACAGCGGAGTCATGCAAACTATGTTATATACATGGCTTCATTATACTTTATATCAGTTATTGTGAATAATGTACATGAATATATAACTTGAACAGCCTGTCATGCACGCAGCACGTGATCGTGGATAATCTGCAACAACGTCAAAAGTGTACCCATAGCATTCGGCATAACCTGTGACGTGTTACTATTTTTATCCAGCTATCTAGTAATCTCTATGCCGCGACGAGTAATGTTTTACGCAGGCTACTAGGAATCGTTTTGTGGTGGTTGTAAAGAGTCTATTGAAAAATGCAAACGCAATCCGTTTCAGTCTGCGAAGATAAAGTGGTTACGACGTTTTGTATAATTTACACTGTCTACTCCACAGTTATTTAACGCATAATGTCCCAGCGTAAACAAATCACTACAAATCTACCTGAGTTCATTTGATCTGTTAAGTGATTTTTATGACCTTTTTGTTTCAGCAAACGGCGAAACTGAACATAGACAGTAAAGATGAAAATGGAGACACTCTCTTGCATGTTGCTGGTAGAGCGAGAAACCGAACTGCCATAAACATACTGCTGGAGCTTAGTGCTGATGTCAATGTAAGAGATGGCAGCTTCCTTTGCAAAGGTGACAGTTTTTTTCATGATATTTGTATGCAGGAGGATAGCTCAGATTTAGTACCGAGACTGATCAAAAACGGAGCAAAAGTGAATGAACCATTTAATGATGGTGATCCAGTGTTTATGTACATGTTCCTTCGGAAAAGGTTTGATGTCGCCGCCTTGCTTCTTCAGCATGGAGGTGATGTTGATCAGTGCAACGCAAAAGGAAAAACAGCTTTCCATTATGCATGTATGGATTCTGGCAAACCAGAGCACGTTCAGTTTTTGGTGGATCACGGGGTAAATGTCAACAAACGAAGGACATACAAGGCTAACATACGCGAAAAAATGTCTGATGAATATGAAGAATTGACAGACAGGTTTGCAAATGTTGCGTTTGGACTATTGCATTCAACCCGTTCAAGAGGAAAGACAGCAATTCATTATGTTTGCAAAAGACACGCTCAGATAGGCTATTTACAGATCCTTCTGAAAAATAGGGCTGACGTGAATGCAAAAGACCGTCATGGCAGAACTGCACTGGATTATTTGTATAGGGATGCAGACCAAAACACCGAGGCAATACAATTGCTACTCCAGCATGGCGCTGAAGTTAGCTCAAATGTAGCTGATGATGAAGGCAGTCCACTCTTTCTGAACACGGTCCTGCAAGATAGGTTTGATGTCGCTGTCGAGCTTCTTCAGCATGGAGCGAATGTTGATCAGAGCGATGCAGATGGAAAAACAGCTTTACATTATTCATGTATGGAGCCCGACCAATTAGAACGAGTTCAGTTTTTGGTGGATCACGGGGCAAATGTCAACAAACGAAGAACATACACGGCTAACATACTCGAAACTATGTTGGATGAAGATAAAGAGCTTGTAGACAAATTTGCAGATGCTGGTTCGAGACTATTGCGTTCAACCCGTTCAAAAGGAAAGACAGCAATTCATTACGTTTGCAAAAAACACGCTCAGATAGGCTATTTGAACATCCTTCTGAAAAATAGGGCGGATGTGAATGCAAAAGACAGACATGGCAGAACTGCACTGGACTATTTGTATCTGGATGCAGATCAAAACACCGAGGAAATACAATTGCTACTCAAACACGGCGCTGATGTTAAACACATGTAGCTGATGATGAACGCTGTCAAACACTTTCTGAACATGGTCCTACAAAATAGCTTTTGATGTCGCCGCATTGCTTCTTCAGCATGGAGCTGATGTTGGTCAGTGCAATGCAAACGGAATGCAGCTTTGCATTATTCATGTATGGAGCAAGACCAATATGAATATGAAGAACTGGCAGACAGGTTTGCAAATGTTGCTTCAGGACTATTGCGTTCAACCCGTTCAAGAGGGAAGACATATACATGTATTTATTATATTTGCAGAGAGCACGCTCAAATAAAGTATTTCAAAATCTGAAAAAATGAGGCAGATGTGGATGCAAAAGACCGACATGGCACAAGTGCACTATTTGTCTCGAAAATTGAACAAAAGCTCTGAGGCCATAACATTTCTACTCCAGCATGGCGCGGATATTAATTGACCTGACGAAGATATTACATTAAATATTTTCTTCGAAGAGAGTGCATCACAGAACCACCCAACATAGCGTTGCTGCTACTCTAAAAAGAAAAGAAGGCAGTGCAAAGCATCAGCGTACAAAGAAGTTTGGTCAGAAGATGATGTGTCGGTATCTGATGTTGTTGCCGACTTTAAGGTTGTCGCGTTTGGCAAAGGAAAGGCTCTATTACATTACATTTGCGAAAACAGGAAAGCGGATGTAGACATTATTCAACTTCTTCTGGACAATGGTGCTTCCGTAAACACAGAAGACAGACACGGGGTATTGATAATATTGATTGAAAATGGTGTGAACGTTAATGCAGTTGATGGTGAGGAAGATACAGCTCTGGCAAACCTGAAGAGGGAGAAGACGCAGAGTGTGTTGGAATTCTGAGGGCATATGGTGGAGAGCACAGGGACAAGGACCAAAGAGAAAATGATAAAGGAGACATTCATTGAGTGGAAAAGAAATAGAGAAAGTTTCACCCACAAATAATGAACGCGTCCTTTGCTTTCAAAACTTCAATGATGGTCACAGCTACTGACATAGGTGACGATGTGTTCACGGGTTTTGTTTCTTAGACAATCTGTCCTTGATATTGGTACTGTTGAGCCTGAAGACATTCTTCATATTTGGCGTAGTTTAAGCTTCATTGTTCTTGAAGTTGCTTTGTTAGGTTCACACCTGTCCACTATAAGGACTATTAATTATGTCACATGTAAGGCTTTTGTTTAATGTAAAAATCTAAATGGAATAATTTTCTTGCTTTAGGTACTAACATCTGGTTTCTGACACGCCACATACATGCATTGTTGTTTTGCAATTACGAATACATTTGCATTTTCCTTTTGTATTTAATTCCAGTATCAGCCATTTCACATTTTAATTTCTTTTGAACCTCTGTGTTGAGGTAGCCGTGCATTATGTTTTTGTCACTTATAATTTAACTTCGCATAATATGTCATATACGTCCGGTAATGCATCAGACAAGTTAAATACAACGGCACGTATTACATAAATCAGTTTGGGTTCAAATCACCTGTCAACTATACAAGTATGTTACCGATATTAAATTTAAAAAGAAAGTATCCGTGATCATAAACTAGGAATACAAAGCTACTTGACATGCTGCTCTACGCCCTGAACTATTTTCTCGAGGATTGGGTATTCCCAGGGAGTAAGATCGTGTCATGCGACTGCGCAAAGGTACCCATATTGATTTACGGGAAAGAAAGCGGGCGCCATGACATACTTCATTCGTTGAAACTGCAATATGTACTATTACATTGATCTGTTCGTTGTCAGCCTGTGTGGCTCATTAACCCGTGTTCTTTATACAGTCTTTACAAGAGTAGGGGTCATGAAATATAATTGTTAACACCAAGTATTACAAAAGTCTGGTGTTCACGACAAACTTCGTAGGCAAGAAAATTCACTTTTGTAAAACAAACACCAAAACACACAACGTCATAGACAGCCGATCGCGTTGAACGAACTTGGCCAGGCGCAACAGGACGAGTGGGAAAGACTCCCATACATAGTATGCCTCGTCGAGTGGGTGAATGTTTACAAATCGTGGCGTTATTACGCGCTACTTATTCAAAATTGTCAACTTGCCCCTATTTCACCATTGCTTGGAATGTGTTCATTATTATTATACAACTGTTCCCAGAAACTAATAATATTATATCTAACAAGTTTTGAAATTTCAAGTTATTTCCCATGATCCCTTACTTTTTCAAGAGTTAAGTTTGGCGTATACGGTACTCTTCAGATTCAACATTCTGCAACGAAAGTAGTGATGGATGAAAAGCAGTGTTTGCATAATGAGCAAACTTCCATTAAAAAAAATTAAATTTGAGGGTGTCAGCGAATTTAACATTGTTGAATCATCATATTATTATGTTTTATAGTGGAGATTACCATGACATTTCATTCTCAATAGTTTCCTTACGTTCGTGGTTCTCGTTTAGGTGCATTTCGGATTTATTATAATTCCACTGGAAGGTAAAAACTAAGCTTATCGGAATTGGCTATTGCGATGCCATCCACATGACCGTTTTGCAGTAGTGTTATTCAAAGTTCAATTTCATTCTGATTGCTGAAATTCACAAACTAAAAATATTCATTATAATTTTCTTTCTTACTTTTCTTTGACGTGGCTAGCTGTGCTTGGGTTTTATTCTCCTTGGCACATGTGCAAGCACTTTGTATCAGCCAAACAAGTATTTCAGATCAGAGCATGAATCATTGCTAGAAACACTCAAGCTGTATCGCTTTGGAAGGAGGTCCATCTCTTGTTCTGCCGCTGCATGTTGGGAGGAAATATACCTTCTTGTCCCCAACTGTCGCTAATTTTAAATGACAGCTTAAAAATCATTATTATTATTTATAGATATGATTGTTTTAGCATAATAGCTCCTTCCTCACGTTGGTTGTTCAGTTTCTACCAGATTTTCCGAATATGAAGTGAAGTGGTGTCGATTAACAGTAAGATATCTGAAAGGCTTTAGAGAGCGACCATTTGATTTCGGGGGTGGGGGAACAGAAAGATTGTGAAAGAACATAAATAGATTGTGTGAGTCAAGAGGAAAAATAAAGTTTGCACAGATTCAGACATAATAATTATGCCATCCCTTTTCAAAACATTTGAGCCAACCCTCGCAGTAACCTAAAACCCCAGTGATGGGTTCCAAGGGGTCCCGGGCGGGCTTCGACCCCAATCTTAAAAGTCCAGCGAAGACCGGTAATATTATCAGGCAGTATTTTGACCAGTTACAAAGCTCATTCTGGCCTCAAGGAATGCAGAAAAAATGCGTCTCAGAGCTTCTATGAACTGAAAACAATTCCATGGGAGGATGTCCCCCCGGACTTCCTGCAACTTTTAATTCACACCGGCCTGATCTGGACTCCGCTAGAACTGCACTGGTTGAGGTTTTGTCAAGGAAGCGGATGTGGGGAGCTCGAGTCCCTTCACACTTTTTACAGGGTAAGGGCTATCACAAAAGGCTATCCAATTTATTCATCGTTCAAACGCGTCTACGATTCAGGATTTCCAAAGCTTCCGGGTGCCAAAGCAGTCCCTGAACCTGTGGATCGTTTCCGCTCTGCAATTGCTTCAGAGACCCTTATTTGGACTAGTAACAAGGTTAATTTTTACTCCAATAAAAGCACGAAAATGCGTCTTAGAGCTTCTATAAACTATATAATTTCCCGAAGCCGCCTACAACACTCCTCGCTTCGCTCGGCGAGGTTAAGCGTCGGGACCCCTTTCACAAAATCATAGAGCGCCCTTGACTCCCCCCCCCCCCCCCCCAGTTAAGTACATTTTGTATTCCTGTAACTACATATTTAAAAATGACTAGTTTGCCGGCAATTATCTAAGACAAAAATAGATTCGTTCACACCATGACATGAAAACATCAAAATCAAAATGGTCGCTCCCGTATCCAGCTATGTGATTTGAATGAATAACAAATTATTCGGGATAAGGACGGAATGACTACTTCACCGGTTGTCACTCAACACCCAGCTTACTGCTTGCCCAAGGATTGGGTTTTAACGGGATGATAATATAAATAATGACACGATAATATGTCAGGTTGTACAGCGATATCTCGAATGTTTGAACTTTGACAAGGCAAGATTAAGACAGCATATCTTTACCTGCGGGTATACACACGATCACTTTTGTCTGCTTGAATATCTATATTTGTGCTTGTATTATGGATAACGTTCCACTCGGAATAATATTGATACACCGCTTAAGATGTGAATAGATCGCTGGAATGACAACTCTTTGCAAATGAACAAGACGCTGACTTGACTGGAAAACTAAATAATGACAGTAGTTAATATTAATACCTGTCCATTTCTATAGCGTCTAAAATCTATATCTTGAACAGTTCAGTGGCGTATTTAACATTAAGTTCATGAACAATATTCTTGACCAACGAGAAAAGTTTCAATGTGTCTACAAAAGTTCGTAGGTTTTAGTTCATGCTGGAACGCTCGTGTTGCAAGCTTTACATAGTAACAGATGCCTTGTTAGATCCTTTGAAGCTTGAGGATTGCAGGGTCTACATTGTGACTCGACTTGTGTATCGATATGCTTCTGTTAAATGTTCAAATTGCATTTCATATTTGCGAATGTACATTGTACACTAATGCACCAAACATTACCCTCTATTACCCTTCATTACCCTCTATATTAATGAGCCTCTATTAAATGTTCAAAATGTATGTCATATTTATGAAATTTCATAGTTTTCACTGAAAAGTACTGAACAGGTAACAAACACCTTGTTAAGTATTTGTTTGTAATGTGGGCACTGCAGTGACAGCACAGTGACTTGGTGAATTCATAATAATTATGCTGTTAAACCACTATTTCATGTGAGTATATTTAAACTGCTTAACTGAAAAGAACGAAACAGGTAAAAAGACGTATCTTGTAAGTGGTCATTATAATTGTCTTGTAATTAAAGACTCAGTCCTTATATTTATTTTTGTTTGACATAAACAAAACGTGGACATACACAGTCGAGATTTGTCAATATTGACAGTAAGTCTGTCATATCTGTTTAGGTCATGATAGATCCTTATTTGAAGTGTGAGAACTGGAGTGTCCACATTGTTACTTCGTAATAGATGAGCACCCATATTGACCTTTTTGAACCATCAGTGCGCATATATGGTATGGGGAATACATTGTGCACCTTATACCATGTCAAGCTTAACATATTAACTTATAACCTACGAAATTGTATCTATACTGACGGGCAAAAGAAACGATGCCAACATTTTGAGAGACTACTGAATGAATTCACAAATGCGTTGGATATGCAAAAGATTAGTAAGTTTTGTTCAACGACATGATGCCAATCACATTACAATCATTGAAATACAAGCATCATTTGGATCAACTATGACATATAAACACGTAAGGGAAAACTAACTGAAATCATTTGGCATCGTTTCGTTTGTCCGTCAGTATATTTACATTGTAAGTTTTCACTAGTAAGTAGAAAAGTATTAAATGGTAACAGATTCCCTAATCAGTATGTATTTGTGATGTGAAAACCGCAGTGAGCACACAGAGATGCACTGAATTTATGAGTACAGAACTGCATTGATAAGCACCTACTAAGATCAATGTAAACTCATACCCTGTGTTGATGTACAATATTTAGATAAATGTACAGTACCTGGCCATAAGTGAGTCATCAAAACGGCTGTCGCAAACTTAAGAAAATGCGATGACAAAAATAATCATCCTCGTGAGTCCTTATTTCTTAATTAAATGACTTAAACTTTTGATACTAGATTTATTTAGGTTCGGTCCGGTTAAACCGAGTGGAAATCTTCAATTTGAAGGTAGATTTGTTTGTTTATTGTCGTCTGCTAA
>JAUELE010137020.1:0-14165 GCA_031471655.1 Diodora aspera
ACCCCCCCCCCCCCCCCTCCCCTCCCTTTAGCTCGTCCTTTAAATGTTATGAAAACTCGTGAAATATGCTGAGAATGCCCCCCGGAAGCCCCTGGCATATGATATTTTCCATGAACTATGTAGTGTACCCCTTTACTCAAATCCTGGACCCGGCCCTGTTGACGCTACAAAGCTTTTGACAGAGTACGATACACCAACATTGAACGAAGCACTGTAAAATGTCTCAAGCAAATCGTCGATGAGAAAGGATTCACCAACAGAGTATCATGACTGTACATGTCGTGCACTGTGGAAAGAAAAGTGTAAAGTGGAATCAGAAACGACAGAATGGGTACATTTGAAGAACAGATGCCCATGAAAAGAGATACAAGGGCAAATGATGTGCAAGGTACACACCAGGGAGAAGACCGGCAGAAAGCAACACATCCACATTTAGTCGTTGTGTACGACACGGACTTGCTTACATGAAGTCAGCTATCTTCTGGTCGCCACAGAGACGAGCGGAAAGACAAAACTGAAGTTGGAGCAGGTAGCGGAAAGGGCAGAGCTACTCCTTAATTCTCATGTTCATCCTTCAGCTGTGCTCTCCCCTGAGCCCTTATTCTCATGATTTATTCAAGAGTTTGAACCATCAACACCTTTCATCTTTATCATGGGCGGATCCAGGCTTTGTGTAAAGGGGTAGGGGCATAACAAAGTTCACGAAAGATATAGTGATCCAGGTGGCGCCGGGAGTATGATCCCCCGTAAAATGGTGAAAAATGCCAAATAATGCTGTCTCAGCCCATTTAACAAGTTTTCATAATAGTTTGGTGAGTTGAATTTGTGTTAACGAAGCAAAAAATACTAGGATACTGGGGGCACATGCCCTCACATTTTCCGACGAGTTTGGACTAGGAGAGCTGGGGCCTCGGCGGCCTCCGAACACCCACGTTGTTATAGAGTAATAACCTAGATTATTTTATGATGTTACAAATCTGTTCACAGTTTCCAACACAAATATTCAGTGAAGTGCTGTAAAATATCTTAGCTGCCCTCAAGCAGAAATGCGAGCGAATTCAAATAAGATCGCTGTATTGTAGGCAACGAAATTTACATGAAATAGTGGATCGTAACGGAAAACAGTAAACGCTACGAAACGAAACCACATTGAAGCCAGGCTAGTTACGCCCCTGTGTTATTTCATTTTCTTTGGATACACGAATAATGTTTAGTGGTCATCTCACGGTTTCAGGTTATTTCCCTTTGAACAGAATTATTTCCCTTGGGTGAAGGATTTGCGCTAAGGCAGTGGCTATTTTTACGGTCACGTAAAAATAGCCTCCGAGACTAGAGTTACGGCAGTTCCGGTCACGCATGCGCATCGGCAAAAGTTTGGACTTATTTTCGCCGTAAAAATAACCAAGGCTCACGCGAGTGCCGTAAACACACAGATGGGCTATTTTACGTGATCGGGTATTTAGCTAATGGTGGAACTAGATCTAAATGACCAGTTCTCACATACCATTTTTATGGAAAGAGGAAATGAAATAGGTTACTCGAAGGTGTTTGTCTTCCTTGCATGCTTTGGGGTTTTCTTGAGTAAAGCCATACTGCCGGTAAATGAATGAAATCAGAGCCTCGCGTAGCCTCCTCCAAGGCAGAATATACAATGGGATATGGCTAGACTTGCAAAGCATGAAATTTTAAAAAATCGGCACAGTCTGCGAGACGGACTGGTATGTGTGCTGTGCAGCCAGTAAGTTAATTAAAGAATTATTGATATGTTTAATTTTAAATAAATTTCTCTTTTCACATCACATGAATTAGGAAGTTAATTTGTAATTAGCTAAATTAATTAAAATTAAATTATATTGGAAAGAAAAACACATTTCACTGAGCCAATTTAATTAACCTATTTCATTCTCTAGCTGATCATTTATCTCTTTTTGTGTGTAGTAGTAGTAGCAGCTAGTGAAGTCATTTCTGGGATGAAATCTGTGCAGTATCCATTCCGCTTGACTCGAACTATGGAATATATTTCTCACCTGTGCATCACTATCCACCTTCACAGGTATATATACATATATCTTTGCAAGCAGCCAGAGAAGTGCTACCCCCTCTCCTTTGACAACAGACATTATTGTATTGTATAGTGTCATACTAGAATACAATTGACTGAGTATACATGCATTGTTGACATATTATTTATGATATTGGGTGGGGGTGATGTGTCTCCTGTTGGATGTGTGACAGTGAGGCAACTGGTTATCTAATTAATTACTAGTAATCAATTAATCTGTCAAAAGTTCTTGTCAGAGCAAAGTTGGTGATTTGATAGTGAATTTGAACAGATACGATCGATGCTAATAGTCTCATGAGTCTGAATGTCAAGTCTTGCTGTGATGTGAAAATAAAGATTGTGAATGGTAAGACTTTTTCAAGGTGACATCACATGCAGGATGACTGTACGTTGAGGACAAACGGAGCATGTGAAACGTGTTGGTTAATGGGAAATTTAAATTTAAGGACAAAGAGAAAAAGGAAGTGTTCTACTGACACTGCATGGCAAGAGGTTAATACAGAGTATCCGAACTTTGATCATAATCATTGATTATAAGTTACATTTACTATTTATGTCTTTTCGTTTCGGGACCATAACTCTGGAACTGTTTAGAACTTTCTCACGAACCCTCTCTCACACACACACACATTGGGTCGGTAGTGGTTTTGTGCGTTTTCAAGAGTTGAAACTTCTCTCCGACTGTGGTGTAGTATATGCCGACAGGACATTCTGCTGCTTCTGTTTCATTATCTACATGGATGTGTATACATTTCGACTATAACTTCCCACATGACCACCTCAGATTTGGCTCAGAATTATTCTCTTGTTGTTCATAGTAAATAATAGTTTATCACAGTTTGATATCTTAAAGCCATTTGAACAACAAATAGAACAATTGTGAGCTAGATCTAAGATTGTCACATCTATCTTGGTCAAGTCTATCCTTTCCTCTATTTCCTCAAAACCTGACTGAAAGACAGGAACCTACACACGTGCATTCAAGTTCTTGAAGCCTACTGCAAGACAACCAGGATTCAACCTTTCCCCTGATGTGATCCAGACGACTGTATGAAAAAGCATTGCACAACGCTGTCACAACTGTGCTTCTCAACGACCCTCGAGCTCTCGTTTTTGCAAATATTAACTTAACTCTATATTCTTTGTTTTCTTTTCTTTTATCGTATGTGAACTCAGGGAGTTGTAGAGACTCCCTGGTGAACTACATTAATTGTGAATTAAACTGTTTCACAAAAGTATCAATAATGAATATGAAACCTAGAAAATTAAAGAAGATTTTACTTCTTGTAGATGAACGTTTACATTATTTGGGGTAACATAGGAAGCCTAGGGTGTTTTGACACGGGAGAGCCAATATAATTTGTAAATTGAAAATTAACAACTAATATATATCTATACAAAGTAGATTCAGCAATTGTTCTAAGATTGAGGACAAGAGATTTTGTTTATTCTTGATAATTATGCAAACAAGAAAAACTGGTCTCGGAGGACAATCTCCCCAGTACTGAAGATGTTCCTAACATATTTATGATTACGTAGGTAGATTTTGAAAGGTTCCAGAAGATGATACAAATTTAAATACCCACCCCAATACACACACAGGTCAACTGCTGTGGAATTTATTGCAATTTGTTTGCAAGTTATTTTCTTCAGAATTCAGCATTGTTCTCATTTCATTATTCTTTATTTCTTCAAATTTATTCATAACATTTCATAGCCAAAATGGTATAATAATAGGCTTAGATAACTTCAATATTATATTCCTTGAAGAGCCTACTTTTTGTCAGGGATTTAGGTTTCATGGGAAGCTTTGGAAAAGGTCCTATTGGTTCAACATATTCTAGAACAGTCAAGAAGTACATCCAGAGGGCTTGTTCAGAGAATAGTCATTGCTTTCACTGCACACATCCATTCAAAGAAGTTGCCTTGCCAATAAAATCAACAAGTCTTTGATGGAGTGGTTGTGTTATTTAATGCAGACAAATCGAATAAACTGGAAGTTAAAGTTTTGTAATCAGAACCAGTTGTGACCACATCTTCCTGAGGTTGAACTCTTGTTTCCATTCATGGCCAGTTTGGTTCATGTTGGGTAAGTAAATCATTTTCTGTCAGTGTAACCTGGAAATAAAAATTGATTATAGGCACCTTTCCATTGTATAGAGCAACTAGTTCATACCTGCATTATTATTATTATTATTATTCAGATTTAATGTCACAATGAATTGATATTTTTCTGTTTCTTTCCAAAAGTACTTTTTAAAAAGTATTAAATTGTTTTAAACTAGATATTGTATCAAATAAAAAGTTTAGTTTCTATACTCAGAAGTCTTGGCCTGTGGCATAGCCATACCATAAGTCCTATGAACACAGCAAACGAATGTTCTACATACGTTTTCTTCTCTCTTTTTCTTTACTGATTGGACCTTTTTCCTTCAGAGTCCTCCGGCAGGGTGAGATGAAAGATTAGTGCTACAACCTTTTCAATACTCTTCAATTCAATACTTTTATATCTAACCAAAGCTAAATCAAAGCTTTATGTCGGTATATATGAAAACAAAATCCTTTTGCAATCTCTGGTAATTCTTTGGGTTGGCGGCGGGGGAGGGGGTATTTTCAACTTCAGGAGTATTTTAAATTTATCAGCACTTTTGAAGTCTAGCAAATGATAGACCATACTTATTTTGGAGTTCCAGTTTTGCTTTAATTGGAATATATGCATCAACAATATTAATGTAACGTGGATCATTATTGCATGGTTGGAAAACAAATCTTGAAATTCATATGCCATAATATTTACAGAATTTGCCTGTATCATGAGAACTGGGGTGTCCTGAAGAAAATAAAAAAGATTTTAAAAATATCAATTAACAGAAATATAAAAATCATAACCAAATATTGGGATATTTACTTAATTATGATTATGATCACGAAACCGCCTTGAAAATTATGTTGCTAATGTCAACTAAACATCGGAGTTTTAGCAAGCTCACGTGTTGATCACGTGACCGACTATTTAGGGTCAAAATGCTTCTTCAAATTGGGTGGGGTCAACCACGGATCTTAATTAGGGTCCGTGGGAAAACGAAAAACTGACAGATGCTGCAAGAACTGCATGTAGTTTTCAACCTGTGTTTATTTACCTGCAAATGCAACCACGCCGGCAGCAGCGCGCCGCTTCACGGCTGGGGGAAACTGCCCGTCACTTCTCTATTCGTCGGCTAGCTGCAATGTATGATGCATTCTACCCGTAGATCTACGTTGCAAATGATCGCTTATCTACCGCCAGTAATTGAATGACCGATCAAGTACTAAAACTCATCAATCAATTGTGTAGATCTGAACGGTGGGCCGACGCTATTTTGACGGCGAATAGGAAGTTCAACATTTACCGATGCGCATGCGCGACCGGAACTGCCGTAACAATAGCCTCCAGAGAAGGGTTTACGTGACCGTAAAAATAGCCACTGCCTTGCGCTAAACCGCTTTACCTTGGATCCGTTTCGGTTGAATTTCTTTTGGACTGAATTATTGGCAGGAGCATTCTTCGGACCTACCTACATGCATTTACATAAAGTAAGTTGACTGTTGACGACAGCTGTAAACTTTCTTTCGCTGGGTAACTCTTTCGAAGGCCATTGTTACGTGAGTTTCGGTCACGCATGCGCATCGGCAAAATTTTAGACTTCTTTTCGCCGTAAAAATAACCAAGGCTCGCGTGAGTGCCGTAAACACACAGCTGGGCTATCTTTACGTGATCGGGTATTTAGTTAGGCAGTGGCTATTTTTACGGTCACGTAAACCCTTCTCCAGACGCTATTGTGACGTCAGTTCCGGTCACGCATGCGAGTTGCGAGCTTAAAACAATAGCGGACTCCGAAGTTTGCACTGGCGCCAAATTTAACAGCTTCACTGCATGCGCTTTCGGCGGCAGTAAAACAATGGGAGATGTCAAAGGAAGGAGAGCATAAAAAAGGCAGGCAACTTCAATTTAGAATCAGTCCCCACAGCAGTCTTTAGTCACAGAATCAACTACATTTTTGAGAACTTGTATTATCCTGGCGTGACCAGTTTTGGCTCGCTTAGCCTAAGATGCGAAGGCAAATAATCAACATATCATAAACTTGAATTAATCTAAGCATTCAAACCTCAGAATCTGCAATTTTACTCTATATTTACATGTAGAAAAGTGATATTTCATGTAGTTAGACAAAACTCTTGTAAAATACCCGATAGGGTCGGCCATTTTGTTTTCGGAGGCGTGACACCTGTTTTGACTCGGGACATGTTGATTGGTTAGTTGATGAGTTACAGGGGTCTGCAACTTGACATAGGTGAGGGAGGACAAATAGCCTCACATGGCATATGTTTCACAGTGAATTTATATTTGTTCCTCACAATATATGCTCTCGAATGAACTTGTGTGACAAGTCATTTGTAAAGTATAAGTGGCACTAAATGTTGTTTGTAATCGAGATTCCTGTGATAACAACGGCTTCACATGCATTTTAATGGTTTCTGATGAATATTGAATTATTTCCCTTCACTATAATCTTTCTAAAAGGTTTAAAATACACCTTTTAAATCAACATATTGAGAATAAATCATTTTGAAAACATTGCAATTTTGAAAGAAATTATATAAGGACAACACAGTTTAAATGAATTTTGTTTTTCTCCATGAAAGAATTCCGGTTATCGATCATGTGATCTTGAAAGCTGGGAATTGGGTCAACCAGATGATCTTTGAATTGAAAGTCTCCTTGCATAATTTAAGCAGTTCTGGATATTTTTATGACACAAATGTTTGGTAATAGTGAAAATGACACAAAAAATACACATTTTACACTTTTGAAGTGAACAATTCCACTTTGTAGCTGAATTCACTACATTTTTGCCGAGAGAGCCGAGTGATGCTTCTTGTTTGTAAACAAGCCAACTCGCCAGGAAATCTTGCGAAATCATACTGTGAGAGACAAACAAACTGTGCCGAGTTGAAATAGGTCACCGTATGATACTTGCATTTGAGCCCATTTCAGTCCCCGTCGGGCAATTCTCGGCGCCAAACCTGCTATTATTTTTCCTCCTTGTATATGCATCTAAACCAGAAAAATGTTGGGCTGGTTTGCGTTAAAAATTGAACACATACGTGGTATGGCTGACTAAAATATGCAACACTAGCCGCTCCTAGCTCTGCCCAGAGTGTCAAATTTCTGTGCCTCGACTCCTGGGGAGAGGTTAACCAAAACACATCTAATTCAGTTTTTATGCTCTCTGATCAAATATATTATGCTCCATCAATGTTATGTTTGCTGATGAGAAAGATCCAGAATTCCACGCTCACAAAAGGCCAATATGAATTTCAATATTCAGGATCATCACTTGTCAGCTGAAGGCACGTCCTGTATGAGCTCGCTGTACTCAACACGAGCCAATGATATTGGTGGTTGTGGCTTGCTGTGTTTTTAAACTGGTCTCTTTTCAAGCTTGGTTACCGGCTCGTACTTACTACATGCACGTACTTCCAGAGTAAAATATTGTTGAAACAAACCGATTCATCATTATATTAGGTCTTCATGTCAAAAGCAATTAGACACTGGTGTTGTAACATTTCTTTCTTGCAGCTTGGATTTTGTTCCAGTCATATCACCATGTAGGGGTCGCTCCAGCCACTTGAAATTTAAATGTCATGTGTGTAATGAAATGTACAAATTTGCCCAGTGTCGATTGGTTCAGAACACGGGGATCCAACACGAGGTCAACCGGGTCAAATGTACAAATATCGAAATGGCGCACATTCAATGAAAAGTAACTCAGTTTTCCGACGCAGCTCTAAGACTACATTCATTAGCATGTTTATGCTGTACTCTTTCCATATGTAGGCCTATGTAGTAAACTTATGGAACACGCCAAATGATAGCATACATTTTCACTCGAGGGTGAACCGCCTCTAAAACAAAATTATTTCAGAAAATGGTAATTTTCCCCTCAATGAATATCGTCTTTCTTTATGTAAATTGTCAAGTCATTTTGTGCAGTGCCTTGGCTTTTCAATTTGGTATTACGCATTTGCTCAACCTAACTTAAACTGAAAGCTATGCACCTGAACTGTGGTATACCCATACTCGAAACCCTGGTCAGCCCAATGGCGTCAAAACCATTTTGGTCCGTCATAATTAAAGTGGATATGATCATAATAGTCTATTTATTGTTAGAAATCACAATAATTAAAGTTTGATACGTGGTCAAACTCGGTGTTCTTTTACAAAACAACCTTTGGTATGATAAATATACATAAATTTATGTACATACGACGAATAATGCACAAAAGATACAACACGGTTGTCGGTTAAATAGCCTCTTGAAAAGCCGTCTCAATATTTCATATTGACTTGTCTTGATCGTACTGCTTGCACAGCCGACAAAAGATCGTTAGCCATGTGTTTTGAAAGGTGTGAGAAGAAGCGCAGAGAGATTGGCTGGTAGGATTGAAGAAATAATTCCGACCAAGAGTGTCTAAATGGAGTAGTGTTTACAACAAAAATGCTGCTAGTCACAGAGGACAACTAAGTTACATTTAAGTTTTACTTGTCCTCATCATTTTTCACTAGTTTAGGGCTAGTGGGCTAGCGTGAGTTTCGAGTCCTGTTGACAGACAGTGGAAAGATTCTATGCAAGCTTTCGTGCATCACATTCATCTGCAAAATAAACTTCAAGCCGGAGAGGAACAAACCTGTAACCATTCCCAAAAGCACGGCAACTGGTGACGTGTAGCATCGGAGTTCTTGGACTTTTTGCATCAGAAATTCTGTTCTCATGATTCCCAATATACCGGTAGGCTATGCGGACTCTGAAATACTTCAGGAAAACGCAAAATGAATGAGATTTCTATTTTCCCCATTCTCGCTTAACTGCAGACATACAGAAATTCCAGGTTCAATGACATGGCATAAATTGTATCATAGATCAAGGCATATTTAAAATTGTAACAATTATCAAAATCTTGAACTTGTGAGACAAGATTATATACATTTATGCATGTTGTTGTAAGAAGCATCTTGCTAGCAAATTGGTTGAATGGTGTATTTTTGTCATGTATGCTTATCTTTGTTTTACAGGGCCAACTGTCGATGCCTTCACAGACAGTGAAAACACTCTCCAGGCAATTTCATTTCAAACAGAAATCATGGCCAATACCTTTGCAACATATCCCGAACTGCTTTTCATTGATGCAACATATAAGTTGAATAACCTCCGAATGCCACCATGTGCTCATGAATATTGATGGGAATGGGGAGTCTGAAGTAGTTTCTTTGTGGCTAGTGGCGACGAAAGACAGACCAATAATATCTTTGTTGGTTGACAAATTTAAAGAAAGAAACCAAAAATGGACACACAGCCGTCATTATGGCTGACAAAGACATGACAGAGAGAGATGTTTTGACGGTATTTAGAGGAACAAGTGCACTATTCTGCCACAACAACGGTTCTCCGAATTGTGGATAACAGATCAGCAATAGTGAAAATGAAGTCCTTGGGGAACATTGTGGTTTCAGTGGACTCATGCCACTGCAGCTTCTTTACATCAATGCTGCCTCCTTGCAGACACATATTTGCAGTCAGGCAATACCAACACATGAATTACTTTGTGCGCAGAGATGGACGAGAGCCTTTTTCAGAACCTCGCAGCGTATTTAGTGTCGAACGGATGCAACAACACATAACCGTGCCAGCAACATCCTTACTATTAATCCATATGAATCCCCAAAAGTCATCTTATCGGAACAACAAAAATACAGAAGAGCCGACCATCTGCTTGTGGCGATTGGTCAGATTATGTCGGAGCAAGGCATGAACGAGTTCAAATACAATATCAACATGCTTCAGACACTAAGGAACTATCTACAGTTGCGACAAGAAGTAGTCATCTCGGAAGCAGGTGAATAACACTTTCTGGTTCGAATCAATCTATTGAAAACAGTTTAAAGTTTGAGCACATTGAATGTGAACTTACAAACTACACTTCAAAGTCCCATTTCAGTTAAAACAAGCCTGCATATCTATAGACGCGATGCAAATTGAATAGCTCAATACGAAGCATAATAGACCACTCTTAATACATATCTGCCAATAGCCTTGTTTGTGTTGCCATGTCGAAGGTCATGCACAACGAACCTTTGGCATAACCTTGGACCCGACAACACAAATTAGACTCTAGGCACATATGTATTTAAATATATTAAGAGTGATCTATGGCACAAATGTTCCTTCTTTCCACAGATGAGCAAAACAGTGTTCCAGGAAATCTTCCCGACGTTTCACCAGTGCCAAACAGTGTTCCAAGAAATCTTCCCGACGTTTCACCAGTGCCCGCCCACTGTGCAATGACTCACTTCATTCAACCACAGCTTGTGCCACTTGTTAGCACCTCCAGCACTCCTTCAGGTTTGCAACTTTTAAAATGACTTGTAGTGTCCAAATGCTAATTCCATTGATTCACTACACTAAAAACAGTTTAAAATTTGAGCACATTGAAAGTGAACATACAAACATTACTCCAAAGTCTCATTTCAATTAAAACAAGCCTGCATAAAGGCGCAAGGCAAATTTAATAGCACACTATGAAGCATTGTTAGGGTTGATAGACAATGTGATGTGCAAGGTGCACACCGAGGGAAAGAATAGTTCATAAAAAGGCCCATTCAATGTGAAATGATCTGGGTGTGACAAATGTAACGCCATATAAAAGGCTCAATGTAAAGCATTACATGATTTCGGATGAGACTTCTTGCATCACTGAACAGAGAATCTGTTGCTTGTGTTGCTGTTCAGTGATAGGGAAATCAGAACCCACATCTTCAAATGTTTTAAGTTGAACCTTTAATTTGTGTGGTGTTACACGTCTCACTCCAAGACCAGATTAAATGGATTGGGTGAACAGGATCGATAGAAAGGTAAGTGAAAGCAAAAAGATCCCCATTTTAGTCGCCTTGTACGACGAGCATTGGGTTACTGGGGCCCTATTCTATTTACTCCCGGAAGCCCCACGGATATACACGTGTATACCATTGTGTGAGAGATGCAGTGGCCAGTATAAAGCATTTCCCATGGGCTGCTATGCTAGTTCCTGATATGCATATAATTGCAGTTGAGCAGAAACGAAATGACCTCTTACAATTTAGGTGGAGCCCTTTTGAAGCTGACTTCAGTTTTCTACTGTCCTGAGTACATGCATGATTGATCACTGCAAATTTTAAATTGGCATTCGAAGTTTTATGCTCTATTTGAATGAGATTCAATTGATTTGGATCTTGTGTACAAAGCTGTCCCAGTCAATACTTCGGGCGAGTCCATTTTTAATTGTTCCGTGTTTGCGTGACAATAGCCTATGACAAATGCTTTCATGAAGCATGAACTTTTAAATGGACCTAAACAGAAAAAAGGACTTGACAAATCACAAAACTAAAGGTGCCAGCCAGGCAACTACTAGCTCCAACTCCGTCATGCCTGTGATAATGCCAGTCCCACCATCACAAACTGTCAAATCCGTCCAAAGTGTTGTTGCTTTTGATGCGGCATCATTGACCCCCTCCCCGTCCTTCAGCAAGCTAAAATTAACTATGGTAAGCCATCCATCATCAGGTCAGTAATTGCACAGCTGTAATTGGAGGAACATGCACCCTTGGGCTAAATCTGAATGCACGAGCTCAATTTGGTGATCGATGCAACCTGAAAAGTGGAACAGTGAGAGTGATTTGGGGTTTTAAGGTTTTTTTGGCAATCTTTCAACCACATCACCACGGTCCAACCAACACCACGTTGGTCTCAGGGCTCCTGTCTCTTCGGATTGAAGGAGGTGCCCGGATGGGACTCGAACCACAGCCGCCAAGGCTGGCAAATTGTTCGGCTGACGCACTACTTAGTGCGCCATTCAGCACCCACAAAATGTGGAACAGCAAGACCAGAATAAACGTGCTATTGGCAATCATTATGATTTACCAAAATGACAAGTGGCCGAATCTTAAGATTATGTTAGTACCGGGAACTCAATGCATTTCTGTCCTCCAGGTTGTCCAATCGATGTGAACATCATAAAAATGCCTCCTAAGCAAGTGAAACGGGGTAGACCAAAAGGAGCAGGTGCTACGACAACCATTGGTTTTGCCATGTAAGAGAAGCAAATATCCGAAACCCTCCAAGACTGATTTTGGAGTAAAATCTGCATCAGACAAAAAGTGCGAGTGAGTAAACTTACAATGCATTAATATTCCAAAGCCACGTAGAATAGTAGGAATACCTCAGAACTGGTATTTTTTTTAAATATCTAAATCTTGCAAGTCCTGCAAAAATAAATAGCGTCCGAGCTGCAACTTGCCTTAATTACTTAGCTTATTAGGATTTGGTTTTGATTTGTCCGGAGGTCGACTTTTGGTAGGAAGTCAGGCAGCCACTTAAACGGAATATGCGACTAACTTTTAAATGACATTTTTTTACAATTACCAGTACTGCACAGTGGGACACCGCCTTAGAGAAGCAAACTTAGCACAAGTGAGGTCACCTTGTGTGACACAATGGTTGTATGAACATGATTAAAAGAGTTGCAAAGTGTCTCACCTGAGAATTTAAATTTTCGGTTTCTTTCAGTCATGCTCAGTTGGCTGGTGGATGAAAACGCTGTGCAGACTTGCACCCACTCAAACAAGCTGGTGCAAGTCAGTGAAGTGAAAGCTCCAGAAAAAATGTCCTTGAAGTGTCTCGATGAGAATGTGTTCATAAACATAATAAAGAAATATTTCACTTTTGATGCGTAAAACTCAAGGAAGAAAAGGGTACCTGGATTTGCAAACGTTGCTTTGGCGATCTTGAGGAATTTGAGAGCATTGTATGCGATGCCTGCCTAGATTGGTACCATCTTAAATGTGTGTCTGAAGTTCAAACCAAAGAAAAATGTATAGTTCTGCAAGGAGTGTTAAATTGCCATGATTCTTTTCCCAAATGTTCAGACGTTTTCCCACAGTAATTAAAATATAAATTTATCTATAATCCTGTCTTTGTTATAACGTGGACATTTCCAAATCTATAAATAGCATCTACTGTATTCAACATGTCAATTACTGAAAGTGGGACCCAGATTTCGTACCTTAGGACCCCAAAAATTAAGTAGTGGGGGTCCCCTGGACCCACATGAATATTTACCAGGGTAAAACACTGTAAATCTATTCTGAAGTTCCAAAGGACACAATTTGGGTGAGGAAAAGAATAAATTTAGACTTCAATAACAAATGCAGTGTTCAAGCCAGAATTTTCAGCTGACTTGGAATCTTCGCTCTATGTAATCAGATACATGTTGGCAATTCCTTGAAAAGTGGAACCATCGAGTCAAATTTCAAAACACCTGTATAGTGAAAAGAATACCTAATGATGCCAATGCTTTGCACTACGTAAATGGCGTCGGCTACATGTAAACAAATGCTCCAGTGAGGAGTACAGTACTGTATGAAGAAGTACTCGTTGCTTCTTTACAGCGTCAAACTTGCAGCTACTCATACCTTCTAAAGCTCAATCACATTGGTATTTCCTTGTTTAGTGACAACAACATCCAAGGAATGTAGACTTGATTGCAAAACTAGCCACTGCATAACTTCTAATTAAGTATATCATGCACTAAGTGTTGGTTAGCTCAGAATGACACCTTTAATTGTGAAATGAGCAGAATTCATTATCAAATATGAATAAGACAATAAAGATTTGAGGAATGAAAACGGCATAACAATTGTGAGCACTCACAGGCAAGTACGTAAGACATGTTTCAAGTTTGTATAGTGAATATTTTTTTATTTAAAAAAAAATATTTTTGGCGGAACTCACCGTGTTCCATTTTTTCAATTGCAATGACAGTACAAACACAAAGATGATAACGATGGATGATAATGATTATGTTGCCATGGTTATCTTTTTACGGAGTGGGACTACGTGACTGGTACATGCTCCCACTTGCTGTCAGTGGATATATCTCGGTTTCCCGAGCCGGGGGTACATGACACCAGCGGCGCTTTTCAGCTGTCATCCCTCGGATGAGGTCCAGTCTGAGAGCCACCCCCACTAGC
>JAUELE010137131.1:0-14162 GCA_031471655.1 Diodora aspera
TCCAAGCATCCTTTTGATCAACTATGGCATACAGACGTAAGGGAAAATAATTGAAATCATTTGGTATACTTTCTTTTAGACGTCAGTATATATGGCATACGTATTTCTTGTAAAATACATTCAACCGAGTTAAGCAGATGAAACTTGTAGTCAGGATGACTATTCGACAAATTGTACATCAGTTTATATAATAGAAAATGGAGTTTTGAAGTATTTGTTGAAAGTATAAACGTTCAGTGTAAACGCTCGCGAATGTGGAAATCTAATCGAACTACTTTCAGTAAGCGACACTCAACAGCGCTGACAGCGTATATCCATTAACATTACATTTACAAACATTGGTAGATTAAATTGTTAGCGAACTTCAATTTACAGATAGTGTATATGAATTTATAAGAAATTGTTTGAAATTTGTGGGAATTGTTTTTTCTTAGTTTGGCTTGTCCATACGTTTTTAAAATGCGATTTGATTGGTAGAGGATTATTCTTCACATACCAGCCATGCACTGGGACTCAAGTTCATTGGTTAAAAGTCAGCTTATTTTACGTCGCTTTTTGCCTCCCGAAGGGTGGCTATACCGGCGACGAATACTCAAGTTCATTCAGCGGTTACGGAAATGTACCAAGGTGTTCCAATTGGCTGTTACATTAAGCATCTACGCAGAGATACATGGCACGTGACTTTCCATGATGTGATGATCATATGACACCAATCAAGGACTCTCAGCGCGCACAACTAACAGCAAGAGTCGAGCAATTATAAGCAATAAGGGATTATTATTTTCCTGTGAGGTTTTTAATTAACGTCGTCAAGGGTGTCACGTTGCTCTGAAAAAGAACCCTGGGAGAGTGCGTCAGATATAAACAGTGAGTAATCTTTTTGCGAAGAGTACACCGACTACACCAATACACCCATTTCGACCAAACAACTGGAATAATATGCATATAACACAAATTGTTTGGGAAACAGGATAAACATTGTGAAAAATAGATTTATTTATTTCCATACTTTAAACAGATTTATTTATTCCAGACCTTATCTTCTGCCGAATAAAACCTCCGGGTGTATTTTTGTCTTTATCGACGGCAGGATGACGGTTTCGTGCAAACGTATAGATGGTGTAACCGATCGTCTGCGCATGAGCAAGTACAACAGGATTGGAACCATTACAATGCTATACGACATCGTATGACGAGACAGTATACTACCTCACACGATAAGATTATAATCATGCGATAAGCTAAAACTATTTACGACACGGCGATTTCTAGCATTTTCTAACTATACCACACGACAACCATTGCAATGCTTTATCGCATCTTAAAACATCTCATATGAGGCGATTATAACGCATTCCATCCGACCGTCTTTTCAGATTGTAGATTTTTACAGTATTTTGTCATGTCGTGTCCCATCATCAGCGTGTGAGGACGGCTTTAGTAGATGTTCGTGAACGGTTTACCCTATACTCCCAATTTTTTTTAATTGTGTTGGGCGCTGCTGCTTAGTCGTCACAGAATCTATTCTGTCAGAAGCCAAAACTTTCATCTCTGCTGGAGAAGTCACTTGGATTTCTCAATATCGAAACGCTAAAGTTTTCAGGATTTTTTTTCATTTAGAAGTAGATCTGTGTGAGGGAAAGTGACAGGCTTGTCGGGGAGTACTTACTCATATTGGATGAAGCCAGACGTCACTGATTCAGACCTTGTTGTGTGTCACTGACTTGAGGACAGTCATGTTGAAATGATGGATCGGTGACGTGTGCGGAGTTAATAAAAAGTCTTGTGATGGACCTTTCATTTTCTACGTCTTGGGCTTCTGTCCTGTATTGTGCAACTGTTGCCAGACTCAGCAGACTTGACAGTGGTGTCTCTTCCACTTGCCATTGCATTTTGTGTTTATCAGTTGCATGAATCACCCACACAATGATTGCATTATAATTAAATATGTCAAGTGTTGAGTTATTTAGAGGGGACAGGGGGTTAGCTTCTTCCCCCGTCGCGTAACCTTAACATGTATTACTGGGTTTACATTTGTGCATTTGGCTTAGGAAATGATTGTCTGTAAGGGGTCACAGCCTCCCCCAGCCCCTCGTTGGAAAGTTTCAGGCGCTACCCCTAGCGTTATGACTAGCAGTGTATTCAGGCGCGTCTTTGTTAACCTTGACATCCTATATATTGTTGATAGACATGTATCATGTTATACACTGATATTTCTGTGCTATGTTGTACCCTTTGAAAGTGTGAATAGAAAACATACACACACTTTGACATCTTACATTATGGCATGATACCCGTAATTTATACGGTCAGCTTTAACACCAATTCCCCTAGTACTAGTATTCCCATAGCTCTCAAACAATGGAATGTGTTGCTTTCACGTTTCTCTCTTCTCACAGTACAGGGGTAATCAATTATAATTCGAAGAGGTCCTGTCAGAGACATTTTCTTCAAGCAAAGATCCGGAGCATCATAATATTACCCCAGACAACGACCTAAACGCGCCCCTTTTTGAAGAGTTCTAATCGCGATAACATCTATTGGTATATGTGAGTTCCCTGGGCTGCTCAAACCAGTGTTGTAAATGCCAGATGAGGTGGTGGTGAAATAGCAAAAAAACCTGTCAAATTTTAACGGTTCCCAATAATGTATCGGTTATAGGCGCAGGTCCGGAAATGAGGTCGTTTGGATCTGGACCCGGATCACCTATTGGTAACAACTGCTACAGTGGGTATTAATGTATGGAATTATTTCTGAGCATTCAGCCGTGTTCTATATATGATGGCTGGAAGAGTGTTCGTGCGATGGACGACTTGTATAAACTGACGATGTTATAATAACACTGAATGATCTACAATTTTGGTCGGTATCTATTACCCGCCACATGACTTCAACCACACGCTAATGCATTGTTCCCTCCGGACCTGAAAGCCATACGTCTTTTTGGCAGAGTCACTACATATGCAACTACACTTCTGTTTTTTCTGGTGATAACGTGATAGACCTGTTCAGCATAGATCTGAAACAACCAAATCAATAATCCACTAGTTGCATACTGTGCGGGTTTCCTTTATTCTGGAGGGGGAATTAGTGTAGCTCTTTTCTTGCCTTTTTTCTGCATGTCTGGGTATCAGTTCTCTGGAGAAAAATTCAAGACCTGTTTGGCATCTGGCAATTGTCCTGATCATCTTTATGCCCGCAACACAGAGGAGACATCTGCTGAGCAGTATTTCATTCGTACTTTACCCCATGGTGCTTCCGCGGAGTGACGTGGTGTCCTTAGATAGAATAGGGACTCATTAACCCAATGCTTGTCGTACAAGGCGACTACAATGGAGATCTTTTGCTTTCACTTTCCTTTCACTATCGATCCTTTTTTCTGAGCTGTCTTTTCGCTCGATGTGCATCTTGCACATCACGTTGCGTTATGGCTGAACTATTGCCATTGCAACGTAAAACATCTTTTCAACTCATTTGTACTTTGCTCTCGTATGTGGCAAAGCGTTGTTTCATTCGTTGATATTGGCACGAATGAAATATTTCTTCTGTGGTTGGAAAACGAAAGCAAAGTGCTTACGTCGTTTACTCACTGCGCTTTACAAGTCGCACGTGCGCGACGAGAGTAAAAGAAGTAAACACTTTTTCACACATGAGAGCAAAGTGCCACGAATGACATGTTGCTCAGTACATTTCTCTTGTGTGTTGCGGGCATTACGTCAATATGAAACAAATTGAATTGGAATATTTCGTAGACGGTAATAACACATAGACCGAGCACTGAAAAATAGCTTGATTGTTGAACAAGCATGATGTTTTATGGCTTATTTGGTACTGAGGCAGATATTCTGCTATCGTGTTTATCGACGAATGCGCCGATACTTCACAGAACGGTACAAAATAACAATTCTATTAATCCTCCTCGAGAAGATCAGCTGCATTGACGTCCAAAAAGAAACGATAGAATTTAATAAATATTCAATCTCTTTTCCAACCCCATGTGTCTTTGTGCCACTTTTCATTCAAAGTCTTTGTTGTCATGGCTTGAAATGTGGCTTTAGCATGCTAAAAATATGCTCTCTTGAATATACCTCTTTTACATACCGTAGTTTGTCTTCGATCGTATTTCAAGGTTTTAATATAGTTTCTTTTAGATCAGTATATGTTTCCTAAAGACAACACTTACACATCGTTAAAGATGATAGTTCAAGAACAACTCTGGGTTTGATTTCCTCCGGATCCGAACTGGTAAACAACCGTTCGTCATATCGGCTCTTACCCTGTCCTCTGAACTTATTTATATACACATGTCCGTCTTGCAAGAAACACATTAGCTCGCTCAAGTGAGCAGTTTGCACAACTTCATCAATCATAAATGTCACTGTGATCTGTAATGTAAAGATCTACATTGTTATCTTGCTTGGGCTTCCCTCTTTTCTAAACAGTTCCAGACGATTGCTATCCTTACAAGTGTTTGTTCACAGTCGCGATGTTATTGAAGATCTACTTGTATTCTGTGATCTCAAAGGAGACGAAAGCAGCTGTCCCTAGTCCGTGTTCTTTCTAGAAGAAGTACGCATCGTATTTTACCAGCGTGTTTAGATATTATAATGACTTTCACAAGCTATTAGATTTCTTCGATTGATTGCTTTAAAGGACATTTACTCCTGTTTCTTCTGTGAATTATGATGGTGCATGTATAATGAGCTGCATCTAACCGATAAACGGTGGATACGTGCTCCCGAACGCTCAAATAGGTCCAGTGGCATCTGTGTGAAATATATAACTGTAAATACATACATTGTAAAAGTGTATGCCTAATTAAATAACGCGGTATTCTCTTAGTCCTGGCAGATGAATACAAATGTGTTTTCTAGTTTTAAAACTCAGCCTCATTCGGAACCTTTTTCTGAGAGTTTACCGAAGAATGTTCTGTCGATTTTCGAATGCTTTGTGAATATGAGCCGAATGTATTTAATTGCAAGTGCAACGATTCCGAAGGTTTACGAATATTTTCAAGTTTGAGGTTTATCATGTATCCAACCTTAACACCAAGGGTGCCCTTCTCACCCTGCACTCTTGTACACAGTTTTTCCTTTGTGGATGGTCCTCCATCAAGGTCTGTAGCATGACGGAGCCAAACTACAATCCATTACAGCTGAGAGTTTTGACAAACGGTGGTATAAAGGCACATACGGTTGGAAAGGGGATTGGATATATTCTTCAAATGTATTCGTGTCGTTTGTTTTGGGCGTCAGTTGAACTCTCTCTCTGTCTCTCTCTCTCTCTCTCTGTCTCCCTCTCAATGTTCTGCTCATTCACGGTTTTCATATAATTTATTATTCTTAACCCAATTACAAGGGAATGGTAACGCAATTTTTATCTGAATTCAGAAAGTATTAAACCTGTTTATCGAGTCCACGATCGTACTGACCTAATCGTTATTTAGACGCAATTGACTGTCTAATCGAGTCTAGCGCCATCATGGCTACTCAAAGCGGTAATCGACGGCGCTGGGGTGTCATTTATCAACCTGACAACTGAATGTGTTCCGATTGCATATTATGATTTATCTCCCTTTCTGTTCAAAGACCGAACTGCTCTTGCGGACAATTGTCTATTTCATTAACAGGCTGGCATGATGTAAATACTGTTTATTAATTCTAATATAATTAGGTTATAGCGTGTGGTTGATTGTTCTAGGCTTTCAAGTTGGATACCTGGTCAGTGTTTTCTTTTTCACAAAACAACTTATGGAACGATAAATATGCATTACGTTGTGTACATACCACAAATAATACACACAAGATATAGCGTGTTTGTCGGTTTACAGCCTCTTGAATAGACGCATTTATTTTTTTGGGACTTCCATTCCATAAAATAGATAAAATGCATTCCAAACGTTCTGACAGAATCTTGAAAATATTCGTAAACCGTCGGAAACGTTACACTTGCAAATAAAATGCCTTCGGCCCATATTCGGAAAGCTTTCGGAAATCGACGGAATACTTTCCGTAAACCCGCAGAGAAATATTCGGAATGAGTTCGATTATTTGAAAGTCGAAAATATATCCGTCTGCGGCTGTAGAGACTGAGGGGACACGACGTTATTTAGTTAGGCATACACTTTACAAAGTATTTACAGATATATTTTAGCGTTCTAGAGCAGGTATCCAACTTTAAGATTAAAAGACAGTACTGTAAATCAGTAGACCCGGGAACTAGTACAAGCTCAGGATACTGAGGTGAACATGAGCACGTTACCACCACTAACCCAGGCTTATAATAAAGAAATGAATTAACGGACCTGCAGACCTATTGGTAAAAAAATACACATTTTATACAGACCCAATCTTTCCTTATACCTATTGAAACTGCCATTTTAGAGCTTAACGTTCTGATGTCATTTCGCTCTATTGGTTTTAGGTATACTTGCATCATACCGGATATGTGACATCCATCTTGAATACGTCACGTGATTATATTAATAATAATAATAATAATAATAGATAGTTCTTGTATAGCGCGATTATCTCCACGGTGTGGACTCGATGCGCTTGGAAAAGATTGCTCAGCAGTTTTAAAGATAAGAGAGTTTGACCAGATAAGAAAGTAGAGTAACTAAAATTAAAACAAGGCATGTCTCTTCATCTATGTAAAAGCTGCTTTAAAAAGGAAAGTCTTCACGTCACTCTTCAAACCTGACAGAGTGGCTTGGTTACGGAGTACTGTGGGTAGGGAGTTCCAGATCATTGGTGCGCCCGACTTAAAAGAACGACCACCTGATGATTTCAGATTGAATTTCTGTTGAACAAGGAGTTTTTCATGTGAAGAGCGTAGATTTCGACTTGGGATGTAGGTCAATAGTGAATCAGATAGGTAAGGTGGAAGATCGTGATCGAAATGACCATTCATATTCATACTAAATGTTTTCATCCTTGTAATTAAATAGTTGTAATGTTTCACGTTCCTCATCACTTCAACTCAGCAAGTTAAATACCCGATCCCCACTACCGTGACAATATTCACCCATATAAAACATCCTGTGCGTGTGTTAATACTACAGTGTATATGAAATGTAACTTACTTACAGAACTGAGTTTATGTTAAAAGTCTTGAAGCTGTCCATTTTTTATGTTACTCGGTATTCAATTAAGGCCTAAACGAAGACGTAGTTTAAAATGCTACAAGCGGTACAAATAACGACGTTTGTAGACCCTTAGATAATGAGTCACCAATTTTTTGCACTTACGTTACTGGCAAAGGTTAAAAGCAAAGAGCAAGGAACCATCAAAGAGCTTCTGGATGTGTGTTTTGAATTGCTACAGCATCCACTTCACGAACCTTGAATGAAGTACGCATGATCACACACCTGAAAATTCTTCAGGAAAGAAATTACTTAAAGAAAGGCAAACATTTGTCTCAGAATCCAAAGACCATTGATTAAACGTCGTCTATTTGTAAACACATTTCTTCCTTTTGTGCCGTGATGTGTGTGGTGTAACGTCCACAATGGCATGACAAAGTGTTTACCTCTTCGACACTGACAAAAATGTTAGAAGTATCCTATTTGTTTTGTCACTTTTTGGGGGGATTGGGAAACTAGAAACAAATATTATCTGTTACACATACGGTGAAAAGAGTTATAAAACGGGAACTAGAATGTGTTTTATGTGTGAAAATAGACACTGCCCCTCTTATCAAGGAAACTCTAAACCCTTCAAAACGATAGGCTGCAAGTCAAATGACTTTCTTTGAACTATGCTGAACAGTGCCAGAGGTCTGGTCCCAAAGCGACAGCGGACACCGACGACGAAAGGGTCACAACGTTTCAACACTTCATTGCCATGGTAATCACTTTTCTAGAAAATTCAGAACCTGAAACACGCATATGTGCCCAATGTGTACGTCAAAGTTTGTGTAAACGTACTGAATGATTCCCGAGTTCTGTTCCGGGATCAAAACTGGCAAAGTTTGCAGCATTTCGCTGCCATGGCAACAGGAAATATCTTCTTTTCAGAAACTACAACGATGAAAAGACACAGCTAGTTCACGTGTCCAATGTATGTGTCAAGTTTACTCTTACCGTACTAAACTGTTTCAGAGTTTGGGCCTGGGAGCGGAAAGCTGACACGGGTGACGACGCTAACGCCAAAAGCAATGTGTTCCCCTCTCATTCATATGGGAGAAATAATGAATCTCTGGTTTGGTTGATAAAATAAACTGGAATTCGTGACAGTACCTCTATGCTCCAAGGGACATATGAAGACAGGCTGACTTACAAAAGTTATACTTCGTTGAAAGACAAAAACCCTTTTACCAATAAGAAAACCACCACTGTTCTGAATAGCGTATTTTAGAACAAGAGACAGGTGGGCATCAACAGTCAGTTCTTGACATCATTCTGAAACTTTCTTCAAAATATGACACTTGGAATCCAGTATGAACAGGACCTTTAAAAGCAGCAACTGAAGGGACATACCCAACGTCGCATCGTGTTAAAAGCATGGGTTTTTCTTCCAGTCGTTAAACATGACACATTTTCCCCGATTTGTTTTACGCAGATTTAGGCAATACCCAAAAGCTATAAATAGATCTCGCATCGACACGCACATCTTAATGACGTCACAATCCGGTTCCCGGTCAAAACTGCATATTCGCTACGTTGCAGAACATAGCGAATGAACACTTTTGACCCAGAACCAGGTTGATGATGTCACCACATGGTTGTTCGTTTTGTGACTACAGCCAAGACCTGGAGGTTAATGTGATCTGCATTTGATAAAGTGTAGTTTAGGGTCCACAATGCCATCGTTATATTTGCAAACTATTTGTTGTTATATAAAGAGTGATATGAACCTATATCTGGTTTGAATGTGATGTTTGAGATGATACTGTGATTATGCCCCTTTAAGTCGAGTGTCCTTCATAATTCTCGATAGAAATCCGAATGTTACATTTCTATATTCCTGTAAATACATTTGTAGACGCATGCTGAATATATCCGAAACAATAGATGAAAGATGAAATGGAAGGTAGGTATGTCTTTATGTGAATAGTTCTGGTATGGTTTGTTTTGCAAAATCATAATGAAAGCACGTTCCCTTACATCTGTTGGTCTATTTTCTATGAGGTCAAACCTTCATTCTCAATGCTTATGTTTAAAAACGATACCTTAGATGTGTTTGCTATTGTTGAAACGTGCATGATCATTAGTTTTTACTTAGAACAAGCCGAACTGGTTGCTTCTTCTCTGTTCAACCGCATTCCAATTGTAACTTCGAACATTTTCAAATTAATAGTGAAGAAAATAGACATAGCAAAGGCCTCCAGACAAAGAGTATGTGACATTTGTGCGTGATAAACCGTTGAAAGCAATTACGTTCTTATAACAATAATCAAAGCGACAAGTAGACAAACGCTTCATACAATCATACTAGTAGATTATATGGTATTCGGGCAAGGAAATCGTCTCAGAATGTTTTGTAATCGGCAAACACCCGCCGATAAGACGCGTGATCTTTGTGGAAAGAAATGATATGACATTTATGATTGATTAAGTTGGTAGAACGTTGGTTTTGGCTACCTAATCTTCCCTATTCTTACACGGCCGGACGTGTAACAATAAATCGCTTTAATCGACAAGGTAATAGCTGAAATGTCTGATTGGTGTTTACTGGCTGGCCATCCTATCTGCAGTAAATCACGTCCAGTCGTGACCATTGTTCCTGGGAAGACGTTCAAATAGGTGATCTGACGTTAATTCTGTTTTATAGCAGTTTTCGTGTAATATTTATCGCTGTCTGTGAAATTAAACTGCTTCATTGTCTCAAAGAAAGACTTGCCACAAAGCGTATGATTGGTTTCTAACTCTGCATGGACGGTGTCTCGTTTAGGCATTTCATCGGTTTAAACCATAAGTCGCATATTGTCCAGGAAGATTAATGTATGATAGAACATGATGAAACCGAATTCTGAAGGAAGAAAGTATGGACAAAAACGTGGTGATTCTGGTTACCATAAGACTGCAGAGTTTAAATTATCATTCAATACAATCTTTCATTTCGTACAGATTTTAACGTTGGTGGCTCTGATGTGTTCTTTCCCGAACAGGGTACTACCTATATAGTACTCACTCTGGATACATTTTAACTACCTCTAAACCCTGAATTTAAAGTGCACCCTAGGTACAACTGAGTAGTACCCAGTTCGAGAAAGACCCTATCCACGTCAGTGGCAAGTCGTGACGTATTGCAATTTTTTAGAAGACAGCAAATGAGAGAAATCGTTTATTTAGGTAAATGTTCGCAATCATACTTTGTTCTTGGTAGTGATGGACTTAAGCTTCTGCCGTTATCAGTTTTGAAAATTGCCTGTTTGACCCAAATACGTATATAAGTATGAGTTTTGGGTTTTTCTTTTGTTTGCAAAGGGACAATTATTGACGAAGTTTCTTTTTAGTGTTGTAGGGTTTTTTTTGCTTGGGGGACGGTCTTAATTAGTTCAGGTATTTAGATAATTAAAATGTGATGGAAATGCAGATCGAATGACACTTTGTAATATGTAATCTGCACATGAGTGTGTTCAAACGTTGGTAATTATAATGAGTGAATAACTCACAACTGTAGTATGGTCTATGATACTGAACTGTCTATATGCTTAACTTATATCTACATGTGGTTTCTGTGCTTTTAGAGCAGTCTCTGCTGATTTGTGCATCATTATTTATATCCAGATTTAAATAGTAAGGAAACCTTTGTAACAGGTAGCAATTTCAAATAACTTCCATAGTAAGATAAGTGGAATTGGGAAAATGACACACAACTATGTTTATCTACACAGCACACACCTTATAATCATGGATAGAATGTGTGTATGATAATACTTGACCACTTGATAATTAAGCGCGCGGGGGGGGGGGGGTTTCTTTACAAAAATTTTTTTATTTAATTACATGAGACAATATACTTTTTCTAAGACAACGGCCGACAAACTATTAATTTTTAAATATGTTTTATTCAGGGGTACGTTTGATTTTTTAATGGAGTTACAGTAATACAGAGTATATTTAAAATGTGGAGCAATGTATTTATGTTTTCACTCTTGAATCATCCAATATATTCATCTTCTCTCAACCTGCCTGCAAACTATTTATTTTCAAGATCGTCTAGCTCCACTTCCACAAAAATCAAATGGTCCCTCTTTTACTAGTGCCAGACACTTTCGTAGCGAGAGAGAGAACTTTGAAAATTTCTCACGCGATGACCTTCATCATGTTTGGATGCAAGAACCAAGACGATACGTTCGCAGATTTGTTTTAATTCAGGAAAGGAAAAGTAAAGTGCATTACATGAAACCTATACCTGTGCCTTCTCTGATTCGGACGTTGATTTAACACTTGACAAAAAGTTCGATTGAAAACAAGAAAAGGGTCGATTTTAATTTCCACTTTATTCGATCCGAGTTGGCAGTCAATAACTAAGTGAAAGGTTTATCATTCACCGCAGAGATGGATGTTCCATAAATTCATCTTTTCTGTAATAGGATGCTCCCCTTACACGGAAGAGTTCTGAAAGGTTTTGCTGATCTCGACCTCCGCTACAAGAAATCTGTGAATTAGAGTAGTATGTTTGCTGGCAGCTGTGGATGGTGTTTGTTTTTCCCTACAGAGCATGTCTGGCCTCGTAAATTCAATAGTCCATCTAGGAAGCGGTCTGCCTGTACATAAAAACAGATCTGGAATAGTTTGTATTGGAAACTCCCGAAACAGATTGTCCATTGTGCCTCTTTCAGCCAAGTCTTTATCCAACTATAATAATTGAGAGATGTGAACCGTCGGCAAAGAAACTCTTTTTTTTGCTTGTTTTATTGGTTTAAAATAAAAATTGTTCTCAAGGCATAGCAGTTTAGTATACGGACATTTAAAGTTCACAGGGTCAGGAATGTAATACGTCGACAAATATGATTCGGAATTCAGTCATTCACAAACTGTTGACAAAGGAAATCTCTTCTATTGTTTCGTGATAACTCTCATCTTCATTTGACGTTGACCAATTTAAGTGATAGGATGCTGCTTTGCATTGTACCGCCTTGTATTCACGCGTGAAGCCTTTCAAGTTTGCTCTGCAGGTGGCTCCGGTGATAAAAGCTGTAAGTACAGCAAAGAATTATTCACTTTTAGTGGAAACATTAAGCGCAAGTCCAAGAGTTTGACAAACCATGATTTGGATTCACGGAATAAACTCGTCACCCTTCCCTCACTAGCATACAGTAGGTGACTCCCCTCCTTGCACATATCGGACACCATCGGCCCACCTTCTTAAGCCGATTTTCGCCCTATGTTATGGTTTAAGGATCCTTTAAAACCCTTTTGAATAGGTGTGGGTACTTAAAGCTGAACCTTATAGATATAATATATGTACTGTCACTGAATAAACATGTGTTCTGAAATTAGTAGGACATGCAACACCAGACACTGGATAGACAGGGTTCACTTTCAGTGTGTTTGTTTTCCCCATTAAACCAGTTCAGTATTTCCAGGCAGAAAAAGCAGAAGAAGAAGAAGAAGGAAAAGAAAGAGAAGAAGAAGAACATGAAGAAGAAAATGAAAAAGACAAAGGAAACTGTACAGTAAATCAATGAACTCAACTCCCGCGGAATATTCACAGTATGTGCATGCTGGACTTACCCATTTGCAAGCTATAAACTAAAAGAAAAAATATTTTAGGAGCGTCTGGCCAGGGGAGCCGGACTCCATGCAAGGCTCCTAATATTTTAGGAGCTCCTGGCCAGTAGAGCCAGACACCCCGTGTCCTAATCAGCTTCAGCTGGCGGGGGCACGTTAAATTCCGGCTTCCAGGCCTAACAAACTGTGATGCCACCCCCACTGAGACTGGAATTTTGCAGCTTGACACCCCCTCCCCCCTTTCACACAGGAGCCGACCTTGTTACATTCGATCCCGATTACAAGTAGTACACCCAGTAACCCGAGGGCCACATCTCACCAACTGATCTGAATAATTCAATGTTTGCACTACGTTAAATCCGTATCAGTTGCAAGCTGTCGTTTTTGCTGTTCCAATTTCGGAGTTAAATGATGCTTAATAATTTCAAATCTCACCGTTAACAGAACACTTGATGTAATTATATAGTTCATTAACATGATGATCCCCTCCAACCGAAAGTACTGTGCCACATGGTGTGATGTTACTGGCTCAGGTATAACCTGAATATAATTATTCTATATGATCTACAATCAGTTTTCAGTATTTTACCAAATCATTACAACATTCCCTGAAAAAACTGCATTAGTTTAGCAGATCTACTTTATTTTCGCCTTTGGTCTTACTTCTCCTCAGCTTTCTTACCTCTAGTTTTACTATCCCAAACATTACCTCGGAGTCATGTTTTATCCTATACTTAGACACCTTTGTTTGATTTTGTCCATTGTTTTGGAGGTAACTGATTTCCTAGTAATAATTAACCCTCCGCAAGAGACCAGGTTATTATAAACTTAATAGTAACCTATAATGCAAGATCACGGGTTATTATAAACTTTATAGTAGCCTACCGGTTTCTAAGTCTGGTAAAACATTCTCCTCGGTTATGCTTGAGATAGTAAAACTCGAGGAAAGAAAGCTTCGGAGAAGTAAGACCGAACTATCCAAACACAACCTCGGAGTCGTGTTTTATCCTATACATTATGTCCCTTGTTTCGCTCGGACCAGCCATGCATGTAGAGTTTTCTTGCATCACATCCGGTACGCTGTATAGTCACATCACTTTCCTTGTTACGTCCGTACAAATCATGCATGGGCAATGTTGCTGTCTACTTTTGATGAAATTAACTAACCATGAAGCACTTTTTGAAAGGTGCTTGGTCAACTTTTTCATGTGAGGTGATTCAGATATGGTATCACTCTCCAAAATCAACGCCAAAGTGCAAACGCGTATATATTAGGCATAGCTACTAAATTGTAATAATTAACTAAACTTCACGGAGTTGTGTTGACACAACTCTGATGTTTTTTTCATACCAGTATGACGTCAAACGGCTCTATTTGACGACCGTCAATCAAAATATGAAACAACTAGGGGTTTTCAAATTCAACAAACAAGTTTATTAAGTAGACATAAATGAATCAAGACTGGCCATGTAACATCGG
>JAUELE010137242.1:0-14156 GCA_031471655.1 Diodora aspera
TACTAACAATATCTGTAACTAAAATTGCAAAACTGCAACTTGCAAGTTCTAAAGATAAGCCAACTGATGACTGCTAGCTATTGCAACGAATCACTGCGACGCAGGCACTTCATTCGTACATTGAGAGATACAGTTAGCCGACTGTTGTAACGAAATATACTCCTGCTGTCCGTTTACTGCCCATAGTACACTGAAGATAGAGGTACCAAGATCACAAAGTGGACGCCTCATACCCGCGGGAGAAGCTGGCAAGAAGTGGATTTTGGAAAGTTGCTAGCTGTAGTTCATATAACCTAACTTGTTCACTGAGAACAGCAGAGCGCGGAACCATCAGGTACAAAACCAGCATCACGTCATGTTCACAGATGAGCACTTTGGCGTTCGTCCAAAGGTAATAATTGTGTTGAGGAGCATAGCGCTGGTGGCGGAGAAGCTTTACTTTGTGTAAAGGAATTCAGAAAGATTGAATTTGACAGTAACATGTTACCCAGAGGACTAAAAGAAATATCCTGGACACGTTCACAGAAACTGTTGACGCAACGTTTTGTTGTACACATGTACAAATCGTGCCAAGGATGGTGTGGGATTATCTGCTGCAGCAAAACGATCGCCTGTCGCCTTAGCAGGATAATGTCATTATGAACCTACTCAAACATGCTTCAGATGCAATGGAGCGTCAGACAGGTGAAATTCTCCTTTCTCTGGTAATCAACCCGTAACACTTGAGCAAATACGGAACGATCTGGTAGTGATGTCGTTAATAAACGTCACTGTTCATGTTCGGTTGCAAAATGCCCAAGATTCCCCTTTACAATGTTAAGAATATTAACTGCCAGATATTCACAGACATTCTGATCAAACCCTTACGTCAAATGAGATAATGTTATCTGTATTAAAACATGTTTTTACTCTTGATATAAACACTGTGATATTTGTTCAATCGTTTTATCCTGTGGACTGTTACAAAACGTGAGAATCTAGTACCTATAATGGCAATTCTTGTCGTTGGGTTTGCCTTGAAGAAATCCTCATACATCTGACAGATCAGATCTTCATCATGTATTGGCAGCTGTACATTCAGTGTATGTATGTTCACTCCTAGAAAAGAAAGATGACAACGTCGGAATGAAACGCTACACATAAATGTACATTATAGAATCACTCCTCAGGATCAGGACAGACTTTAGTCATCTTCAGATGATGGAAGATATAGTTTTCTCGGGGTGTCCGGGGCATCCTCCCCTGGAAAATGTTGAAAAATTAACATGCAAAATGGTGCAATCTCGGTATATTTCACGAGTTTTCGTGCCCCCGTGCCCCCCCTCCCCTCCCCGAATTACTGGGCCGACACGCTGTGAAATGCGTTAACCAGCGCTTAAGCCAGCTCGATTTTTGTGAAAAGAGTTATCGCCCTTTAATAATTGTTGACTTTTTATCTTTTCCTTCAGTTCAAGTTTTCTTATTCCCTCAAATTCGCATTGTTGCGTTGACCATATATTTACTGAGTCAACTGCAACGTACACATCCGAAACATTAAAATCAAAATGTCATGATAAGAAGTGTTTTACGAAGCAATTTAATTGTTAACAGTGAGCATGTGTTTGCTTATAGAATACAACCCACTGAAACAAGTAGAATACAGAAAGTTTGGATGTTTAGGTTAAAGACATGTACTACCTTTTTGTACACAATATATGATACAGGTCTAAAATGGGGGTTAAGTCAAGTTTTACAAGCCCCCCCCCCACCCCAGTGCATAACCAGTCAAGATATGTTTTGAGAGATATATATACTGAACCGCAAAAGAAACGTTACCCTAAGTAATATTGCATGAAAAGGTGTCATTTAAAAAACTGGGTATTTTTTATCAAAGTTCCTAAAATTTAACATTACCTCGTACGGCAAAATGAAATTTGATGATAAAAAACAAAGCGGGTGACAATAAAACCGATCACTCATACGCATCACGGCAACGGCCATGGTAACCGATGCATGTAGGTTCCATGCAAATTGAAATGCACATGCGTTCCCCCATATAAAAATCCACCCAGATCGGATAACATTCATTCGTTATTGAATTGCTACGACATGCCAAGATTGAAAAGAAATCAGCGACAACAAGCATTTGGACGATTGCAAGCGGGACAAGTCGCCCGGCAAGTAGCGAATGCATTTCAAGTCAATGTAAGGACCATACAGGCTCCGGCAACAGTACCAGACCACAACAATACAGATGAACGACCACGTAGTGAGGGTGATCACCCGACGTCAGGGTCGTCAGATGGTGCGGCAGCATCTGTAAGATCGCTTTGTAACTGCTGCGGAAACTGCTCGACAGATCATGGGGATACACCAGCGACACATAAGTGCGAACACTGTGCGTTTTCGATTGACGAGCAGACACCTCCACTGTCACAGGCCACACCGAGGACCCTTTCTGACACAACTTAATCGCCGGGACATTCTTCAGTGGGTAGCACAGCATCACAATTGGCGCCACCAGCAGTCCTCATCTCGGACGAGAGCCGTTGGTGTATCTCAACAGCAGATGGCAGAGAGAGCGAGAGAGTCTGGCGACGCCGTGGGGAACGTTATTCGGATGCTTGTGTTGTTGAGAGAGACTCGTGAGGTGATCCGAGCATCATGGTGCGGGTTGGAATTGGTCTTGCAGAACATTGGTCCAGGGAGAGGCAATGGTGTCACAGCAGCCCAACCACGAGTTTCAGGATGATAACGCTCGTGTCCACACTGCGAGTGCAACAAGAGACTTCATCCAGCAGAATGGCATCAGAACCATGCAGTGGCCTGCCCTCAATCCCGATTTAAATCCCACTGAGCACCTGTGGGACGAGATTCAAAGACGGCTGAATGACGTCCGACCAAGGCCGACAAATGCAGCTGAACTGCATCAGGCGTTCCTCAGAGTGTGGGCTCGAGTGCATATGGCCTTCACCAAATGCAACCGCCTCATTCATTTCATGTATCGACCTTGCACGGCAGTCATTTATGCACATGGCGGACACACCAGATACTGACTTGTGACGCCATTTTCTCAGAGACTAATGTTGTGTTTCACTTTAGGAACATTTGACACTTTAAGTTCAACCTAATGATCAGTCTTGCCACGTTACATCTTTTTAATATGTCTCAAGGTATGTGTACAGTGTTTGGACAAATAAGGTTTCTCATATATCTATCCATGGTGATGTTTCTTTTGGGGTTCAGTCTAGTTTCAGAAAGCGCAGTCATCACTCACGAATTGATCTAAAACGTTGGAATTAACTGTGAGCATTCTGCCTTCAAAAACAATACGCAAAATCGAACGTGAACTATTGTTTCATTTGTGTGTTTTTTTTGTAACAGACTGGTTATGAATAAGCTGCTTTAATAAAATTAAAGTTTTAAATAGCATATATTATATAGTAGCGGAACACTGTTTTTCAAGGAAATGCAATCCCAAATGAAACAAATACTGCTGGACATATTACCTCCTCTGTAATCGGCGACCGCTTTGCATGTTATGCCAACTGCTTCATATCTGAGAGCAGTACACACCACAATGTCATCGTCCTTGTAATGGTAGGACTTTAATATGGTGTTTACACCTGCAACATATAGAAACGTGATTATTCGCCGACACAATCCGAACATTTAAGTATAAATGTCACACACCTGTTTCTGCAGCCATTGCGCCTTACATCATAGGTTGTTTGACTCCTGGAACACCTTTCTGCCGTAACCGTGAAATACACTTGGACTCCAATGCGTGGCTGTCATGTAAAGAATATTCCTTTACCAATCAAATAGCGTCTTACAAACGTATGGACAAGCCGAGGATTTCAAAACTAAAAAACATAGTTCCCACCAATTCAACACAATTTCTCATGAATTCCATTTAAATTGATGTTTGCGAAAGCACATTTAATCTATCAATGTTTGTAAATATATTTAAATATTAACGGAAATACGCTGTCGACAACTGAAAGTAGTTCGACTAGTTTTCCAACTCGCGAGCCCAGCATAGATGTACACGTCGTCACAGAGGCTTCCATGGAGTGACGAACATGTAATTGTTATTTCAACTGGTTGTTTGTTTGAAATGTTGTACTTAAATGCATTCAAGATATATTCAGCAACAACAACTTTTAATTAAATGCTATATGCTTAAATGTCATACAAGGCATGCATAAATATATCTGTTGTCTTACACGTTTGATATTGAACCGGCAGCATTTCACAAAGGCGTTCAAGATATCCTAAAGTTCTGAATTAAAAGTTCTAAAGGTTAACGTTTCCAAGATGTGGCAAACACATGTGTACCTTGTCCAGCAATAGGAAAGTATATATTTGGAACAGCAGCTGTACATTAAACTCTGCATTCGTGACCCCATCGACCCATACGCTATGGTGGATGACACCTCGTGCCTGTAGCGACACCATTCTCGGCAGATTGCTTCCAAGAAAGATAACTCTAAATAAGCCTTACTTTGAAATTACTCGACAGTTTGAATAGAATATTGATCTACACCAGATCTCCAACGGACTTTAATTATTACTTAAAACAATTTCAACGGATTCAATGTTTCTGAAACAAAATGCTGTAACAAATAGTAAATTCGAAAAAAGATTGATATAGATTTTAGAGAAATTCGTTCATGTAATAATAATTTTGCATGGTAAAACTGACCTCATTACTACGCACTCTCTGATTGGTCATTGTCGACGCCAAGCCAGCGCGCAGATATAGCTACGAGATTTCTGGATGGTTACGGAGAAAGACAAAGTAGACGGAGAGAGACGAACTTGTCACGAATGCACACACTCGTGATTCTGCCGACACTTCACAAAAGTGACTTTGAATTGACGGGAAACACGAATAAGACTTGGTATCCAACCTGTCATATGTTTAACAATATCACAGATATATTTCCGAGTATTATAAAACATGTTGAACAAAAGTGTATGGTCGATGACAATGTGTTTTCTGGAACCAACGGGGGCAAATTACCAATGCTGGACCACCCAGCCTCTCACATCCAGATTAGTTTTGTTCCACACAATCTCCAAACCTGATACGAACATTTCCTGTTTACTACAAAGACTCGAATGTAAAGAAAACTATTTAACTTGTGATCACTTTATATTTGCATGCTTCAGCCAATTGAATCAAGTAGAGAACAAACCTGAGGTAGCGTTTTCAACAAAGACGAGGTCCTGCGGTTCGCAGTTTACAAAATCTGCCATAGCGTTCTTGGACTCTGTCCAGTAATTGTACACCTTTCTCCTAAACCAGTCATCGGGGTGCTTATCCATGTCATCCAGGAACCTAAATGAAAAGTCTTAATTAAATGTAGTACATTGAAGTAGCTTGCTTCATTTTTGGCAACAAAAGAAAAAAGAACATACTACATTTAGATACTTCTTAATATTTATCAGAGGTTAGATTAGTGACGTTTATCTGAAAGGCATTCCGAACCTTCTTTGTATTTGTTGAATTCGTCTTGGCACCGACCCATAGGATCCATGGTTGAGTAATATTTCTCCTTCAGCATGCGTAAATTCTCTCTTCATCTCTTCCCCAAACTTGATGCTATCATCTAGGCTTTCGAGCTCCATAATTCTGGAAAATGTAAGAGGGCATATACATGGATAAACTAAACAGGGATAATTCAATTTTAGACAATTTTAGGTTTAAAAAAATGTCTTTAAATATTACATACATGTACATACACTTCATCACATTTCTAAGCTCGAAAATGCTTCCCGAACTGAGCGTGGTGAAATTGATGACAGTAGACAGAGTCTGAGAGAAATGACGTTGATAAATCAGAACAACGTTTAACCTCGGCCTTGAAGCCAATCACAACGTTTTCGGTGACCTTAAAGTTGGATACATTGTCAAGCTCAGTGTTTTTTCTTTAAAACCCCAACCTTTATACATGCAATTATGCGCAGAACACGACTAAAACACAAACGATACATCATGTTCGTCGGTTTTACAGTCTCTTGAACATTCTAATTTCGTTTAGGACTCCTGGGCGAGAAACTAAATAAAAAGCATTCCGAACTTTCCGACAGAATCTTGAAAACACACTAGTTTTGATGTTAATTGTTAATTTACTTTACTTTAATTCAAGGAAATAAATTGTGTTCATGTGTCTTTATTACATAATCAATGTTCTGGGTATAGTAGAACACAGCTATATCAGTCTGGATACACGAGTTTTAGAGCCATTCACAATTATCGTTTTATGTTTTCTTTCCAGAATTTTACAGTTTTTGAGTTTAAGTGTTTCCTTGATGTATGTGTTGAATAAATATTCAGAGACTATTGTGCATTGAATTAAGCTTTGCAGTAGCACACCCGCAGTAGCTACAGTTGCTGCAGTTTTCACACAATCTTGCACTTTGTGGTAAAATGAAATGTGGCACACATACACTTTAAGTCAATATAAGAAAATTTAGACATAGTGCCCACCCAGATTTGACCTTGAATGACCTTGGCGGCCATTTTAGAACATAGACAATGTGCATCAAGGTAGAAGAGCCCCAGACGACAGAACATTGATAGGCTTTAGCCCGGTACATCTCATTTTTGGTTCACTGAACAAATCAGTTGATAATTAAAATGTTCATACTTATATAATTTGAATTATTCGAATAAATTATGCAAATTAGGCCTTTAAGATGGCCGCCAAGCCCAGAAAACTCAGGAACTATAAAACATCCATACAACTAAACTACACATGCTAGAACTGCTAAACTTGACAAATTGCTTTCTATTAGCACAATTCAGATGTTAAAGAAGAAATTGTGGACATCTATAAAATATATATATATTTTGAAAAAACTTCGAACATATCTGTGTATGGGCTACCAAATCATAGGCCAAATTATATATGCACACGCAATGCTGTAATCATATATTTATAATAAAACACTCCCTTTATGATATTTAATACCCAGAGATACATGCAAAGAACAAATTGTCCTAATCTCAATACTCTATCTTGCGACGGTTTTTGAGAATTGCGTTTTGAAAGGACACTGGCATTAATGGCAAAACTTGAGAAACTCAGGCTCAAAGTTTTAATAATTCTGACCAAATACAGAGACGATTCAATCATCAACATTTTAAACATGACAAATACAATGTAATGTAAAATAACTTTTGTTTTAATGAAGGTATTAGTTAGGAGATTGTTTACAATCATTATTTTGAATACTTGGTTTTGTTGTTAATGGGTAGGATGAAGTGCTAACAACAGCTAAAATGACAACCAACACTTAATAAGTTCAGGCCTTGCATCATACTGTCATCCTTTGGGTACTAGCTTGATCCGCCACACTTGCACAGAGCAGTACAGGTACAGGTACAAGTACAGCTAAGTGCTGCTTTCTTGCATTTGCAGCCATTAGGGCAGCTCCACCTCAACAGGTATCTGGAGACTTTGCCTCATTGATGTCCCTTTGCCAGATCTTGTCCAGTCCCATCCCTCAGGTTGTGGCATCTCCATCACTGATTTGATTGTTTTGTTCCAGCAGTGTCTAACCTGGCAGCTCTCCTCACAAGTGCCCTTGTGTTGTAGGAACGTTATTTACATCTCTGGTTTTGTGAAGCCATAGGTCCACCCAAGCATCATTCACGCGTATCCTATTGCCTGCCAAAGAGTAAGACAAAATGACTCTCTGTTGCCTTCACCTCAGATAATTCAAACTGATTCATAGCCGTTTGTCATGACAGAGCTTCCAAACACTCCATACCATGTTCTCTCCATACCACATCTAGTCTGTGACTGCAAGTATGAAAGAAATATATCTTGAGAATGTTCACTGAATGTTTTTGCCGAACCTCGCTGCATCATGTATACAGTTGCTGCACCATTCAAAATAAACTGACACAGAGCATTATCACCTTCATCTCAACTTCATCATCAAGGTATTGAACATTATCAAGTTTAATTCCTAATCTGAGTTTATCCTTGTCTGAAAGTGATGGGAGCTATGTGTGGTTCTCATGCGATACAAATCCTTTCAGATTGCCATCAAAAACTTAATAAGCGACATAGAGTCTTGAAAAAAAAGGCTGAGAATTTTTTGTGTGTTAAAACAAACTTCTAGGATTTCGTTCTCTGATGGTTTGCTGGTATAATACAGAAACGAAACCGACAGGCTCATCTGGATACGTTGTTCTTTGCACTAACCATTATTTACAAAAAAGCATACTGTTCACTTCAAGTTTTCTCAACCTGTAAAGGGAGCGAACCATTGATTTATCAGCAATGTCTTTGGTATCAAGTGCACGCAAGTCACCACTTGTTTGACGGAAAGGATTGTCACATCCATTGAGTGCATATTTTAGTGTTCTTGTGTCCTCGAGGAGTGCATTTTGCATTCTTGGCCTTTGGTCTTGGGGCCTCATATAAGATTTGATTCGTTGATCATATACTGACAATTCAATGTCATTGGTGACTCTTCCAATTGAAAGAGCGCTCACCATCCATCTATCGAATGCTGCTGGATTCTCAATTGCGTCTACAGCTCCACCATCATCTTTTATAAGTGCATTATGTTGCTCGTGTGCTTAATCTACCGTCATTATTGAGAAAGCGTAAAAGGTCTTGTTGGCTGCAAAGAATCCTTTCAAGAACCCTGCATACATGTCTAGATGCATGGAAGGTGGACTGTAGAAACACAAGGAATGTCAGCTGCAGTTCCAAAACGTAGCCCTACACCATTCTTCAAGACTCTTAGTCTCAGTGCTGGAGTGTGTTGACCGGTCATGCTCTTGGTATGCCTTTATCATACACGGTAACAGCACACAAGCATTGTGCACTGGATGTTTAAGCAATAGCCAATTTTGGTTGATCCACTATAACAACAGGTGTCTGTCCTGGATTTCGAAGCACTATTAGTTTCTGGATGCCATCCAATATATGCTGCATCATAGCAATTGTTGCCACGTTTTCATGAAATAGTGGCAATAGAAAGGTATTGCACATGAATCAGCTATGCTGTCTTGATGAAAGGCAGCCCATGACACAAAGGACACATATCTGTTCCTGTCTCTACAACAGAATGCATTTACTATCAGTCACTTGCCCTAATTTAACTACAATTGGGCAGGTGTGACCATCAGGCCCTGTAAACTAGACTTGCACAAGTCTCTGGGGGCAATTCTTAGTTTCTAACATAAAAATAACATCTACAAATAAAATATCTTCTCAGACTGCCGTTCTCAGACTGTACTGCGGTGTTTTCTAGACATGCTAATTTTGTATTGCACAGGAGGACTGAACGTATGGTAAAACACATTGCAGTACAGCCTTGGAGCAAGGCTACGTGTGAACAACCACATAACACGTACTGCTGCCACATCTGTAGAATTGCAACATCGTAACTATATGCTTATTACAAAACTTATAGCTTCCAAGACTAAGGAAATAACAGGATCCCAGCTAGGAAAATGAGTCATTTTTCAAAATGGCCGCCAAGAGCACCAGAGGTCACATCTGAGATGGCACTATATCTAAAGTTAACAGTATTCAGCAGGTCTACATGCATGCCAAATGTGTTGCTTTTACCACAAAGAGCACAATTATGTCCCATATCCGCTGGAGATGGTTGTGAGGCTGGTCTAGACTGACTTCAGTCTCCGAAATTTATTATTTTTTTCTGTTTATGTATTTTGCACAGAGTATATATTTATTGTAGAGAGCCTTGTGTCTCCTCGGCCGAATTTCAGTAATCAGCTATCCCTAGACTTGCATGTTTATAGACTTGCCAAGTCTCTTAAGAAAAAAGATTACAGGGTCTGTCAGACAGACTAGTCATCTCCCATGTGTCTGTGGATTTTGTTTAATTCTACAAAATCAAGTCCAGTCCACATGTGAAACTGAACTTAGGACACCAGCCTTTTGAAGGAACTTATAAATCTGCCATCCAGACCCTGAAATTGTATTATAACTGAGACAATCATACAGTCTAGATGTTTTACCAGTCTAGATAGCTGCAACTGAAGTGAGCAGACTCTCTGGGATCTTACTTATTTTTTTATTACAAATGAATATCGTTTTAATTTAATTTTTTTTAAATAATAATTTTAATCTTACTTCAGAGACTATATTTTAGTCTATAGTCAAGACCCTGTATGATGTACTGCAATGTTTTCCCAGCTGTGCCTGAGGAAGGCGTAAGTAAAGAAGAGTAACATCGAGAACGATGATGTTCATAGTTCTCCGTGCCTTGACTCATGGTCTTGACAAAAAGTCTGGTAGCACGACTAATGGTTCAAACCTCAAACCTCAGATTTCATGACGAGATGTTCTACCAACTAATTTATCTTATTTACAATAAGTATAGCTATACTACGAAGACTAAACATCTACTGGCATCCAGATGCATGACGTGCACCGTGATCTCACTGACTACATTGTATATACATGGCACCCATCAGCCTCGAACGTGTGACACTGCTGACGGATGACAATAATATAGGGCTGTACATTGTGTGCTGTCTCTATGGGCTTCTCGTTGCATTGTTTTTAAGCTGGATACATGCTCAAACTCAGTGTTTTCTTCAAATAAAACAAACGATAAATGATATTATACACAAAATTATGTACACACCACGAATATTACACAACATGTTTGTCGGTTTTACAGCCTCGTGAATGCCTTATCTATTTTGTGACCCATGCCATTTAATAGAAAAGCATTGCATTCCGAACTTTCAGATATAATCTTAAAAATATTCGAAAACCTTCGGAGACGTTACACAAATAAATGAATTCGGCTCATATTCGGAAAGCGTTTGAAGATCGACAGCATTTACTTCGGTAAACCCTCAGAGAAAGGTTATAGGAATGAGGCTGGCTATTTGAGAGTCGAAAATATATGCGTTTGCATCTGTCAGGACTAAAGAATACAACGTTTTTTAATTGGGCATATGCTTTTACAATGTATGATTTACAGTTTATGTTATTTATTTCACACATATAGCACCAGACCTATTTTAGCATTTGGGAGCACGTATCCAACTTTAATTATTTAAATAATGATTCATGTGTGTACTGCTTACAATGCTTATTGTAGATTAACCACAGTGCAGCAGAGCGTTTAGACACGGGTCTCATGAATTACATGTGCGCGCACTTTCCTAATCTCTCAAAAATCAAATGAACTCGTCTGAGCACCCCGTTCTGGTCTTCCAGATGATATTTCGATTTGTGCGGTGAATAGCATGAACCAGAAGACGGGAAACTCTTGTCAGACTAGCATTCATTACAGTCAGTTTATAACCGTGTACTTTTGATTCCTCCCAATCTTCACTGAATATTTCGCAATGATGAACTTGCACACTGTCAACAGCACATGAGAGATTAAATTTATACATAAAGACTAGTTTTTGTCAATCTGTCCGTGATCAAAGACTGCCTGTGCTTACATGTGAAATCAGAACTGGATTCTCCAGTTTTACGTCGAACACTTCATCTCTCATCTGGGTGTTTTCCTATATGTTCGACAATGAAAAACGACAAGTATATTCTGTAGAACTGTACACCGATGTACAAAGTCATAAACACGAAATGTTGCTTACCATATGAGGGATTTATGCATACTACAGCCCTCCCTCTCTCTCTCTCTCTCTCTCTATCTCTCTCTCTCTAAAATAATGCGAATTAACTTACCTTTGTTTAACGTATTATATTTTTGTATGTAATGTAGGTTTTGTAAATTCATTATTGAGTCAGGATTCAATTTGCTGACGCAAATATTCTGAATGAAAATAACGTAAGAGGATCTTCAACACTAAGGGTTATTCTTACTACTACTTTCTTGACAAAATAATATGATTTAATTTGCCTTTGTTTAATATATTTTGTTTTTTATATTTTTGTAGGTTTTGTAAATTAATTATTGAGTTAGTATTCAATTTGCTGAAGCAAATATTCGGAAGGAAAGTTATTGATTGAGTTTGCACAGAAGTAGAAACAGCGTCCAATAGTTGAAACGGCGTGCTCACCGCGGCTAGTTAATATAATGCTGAGAGGTTTGCAAAATGCACGTATGTGCAGTTCATGAGACCCGCGACTACAATCTACCACATGTAGTATGAGCATGCATGCTGAAGGAGATGAATGAATGAATGGATATTATTACAACTAAAACAGTGCGACAGTAAGCGCACGACGTCAGAATAAAAAGAACAATTCTATATAACCTGCCATCCCTCCGTTCGCAGTTGCACGCTCAGGGTACGTGTGTTCAATGTAATCGCAGTGTACGCCATGGCTGAACTTAGATTTGTTTATCAGTAAAACTGTCAGAGCTTTGGATGTAACAATGGATGAACAACCAGAGAGAGTTCATCGATTGTATAGATGACTCTATATGCAAATAAATGCAGCATTGATTACAATGGTCTCACGTATTTTTCTTAATTAATTATTATTAAACTCAACTACACTACAAAAGCCTATTTTTTTAACAAAACACCTTTAAGCTGGAAAGTAAATCTGACTGCAGGTTCACTTGAGTTTTTATCTCAAGCTCTCACAATAAATTATCTTGCATGTCTTCATGTCAGCATTGTCTCTTTACACTTATCGGTGTATGTATGAATCGCAAAAACGTCACGTTCGCTTTTCATTACGATGTTACGTGTCCGTCTCATGGTGTGTAATTTCATTTAAATAGTTTATCACTTTTTTCTGAAAGAAAATTCGAAATATTCACGACCATTTAATGTGGACATGTGCGTTAAAATGCTGAACAGCTTTCTCGAAGGTTGTCACCGATCGTGGTTCTTACACGTGTTTTTGACTCACGTGTGGTAATGCTTCACGGATACCGCTTGTTTTAATCAGCTACCCGGAAATGACCTTTTCGTGAACACTTGCACGCAATACCTTTGTATCACAGAGAAGAAGTACAGGGAGTTTCTCAAGACATCTTCATTTGAGGTTTGCAGGTTGCAATCCACGACGCTATCCCAACGCTAGGATAATCTTTTGTCCTAATTTTTAGGACATTTGTCTTGACCAATTCTCAAAGCTATCCTAAAGATAGAACATTCTAACTTAGGGTAAATATTCAGACATGTCAGGCGTGTCTTAATCCAATATTACCCAGATTAAACATGGCGGTCAGCTACATATTACGCAATGCCCAGAACGGAAAGATTCTCACAAGCGGAAGACATGTGGGGTACCTTGTTCCATGTTGGGATTGGGGTGCCACTAAAGGACAAAAATATGACCGTTTTGTGAATCCATCTTAACCTTACCTCAGAATGTCATAACTCTTGGTCTAACTCATTTGGATTATTCTTACTTAGGGAAAGCTTCGTAATTAATTTTGGTGTTATGGGTGGCTACGTTTTGTACGTCTAACTTTGCGAATAACAAATTATATTATTCGCTCTTTTAAATTTGTAAAAACTTAAAAACAGATCAGAAAATTGACTGTTTCCTGGGAGTACCGTCGTTAGATTAAATTAACCAAATGTAGGTTCAGCTGGTAAAAAGCATCCAAAAAGCCTCGAAATATAAAATAGCATAAAAATTTTGGAGATGACCCCTGATGGCCTGGGTGGGTCATCTCATCACCAGAGTACAAACGTGACGGGGGAGGGGCTGTTATCTCTGACTCCTGACCCCAACAACTCATGGCTTTGATGTATTGAGAAAACAAGGTGTTATTTTGCTAGTTTTTGCAGTAAATGTGTTCTACCTGTGCTGCGAGATTTCACCAGATCGGAATACATCCCAAATTTAACCGAGCCGACATGAACTCGCCCCGCCTTGCACGATCCCCGCATTCTGTCCTTTTACAATTACACACATCAAACATTGAAACAACCAGTTCACTTCTTTGATGAAACAATATCAACAAATTTCGTTTTTAACAGATTTTTAGCAGATTTGCTGTCAGGTAATTGTCGATTTAGTAGGACATTTGATGTACATTTGGTGGGGGCAGACTGCAAAATACCAGAACCGGGGTCGGGTGGGTGGTACTGTTCTAGGACACCAATATATGACTTTCGATAAGTGAGGCTTCAGACTGAAAAATCCAGTCTCAGTGTGTATTGGCGGGTTATTTTGCTGATGTTACTCTTAACACATCTATAATTACTTCCTAACTGGACCCCC
>JAUELE010137352.1:0-14156 GCA_031471655.1 Diodora aspera
AGCAGAGAGACACTGAAAACCCAAGACTGGCACTTCAGAACCCATCATCTGACGCAGTTACGTCCGGTAGCAGAGAACCTTTAAAAACCCAAGACTCACACGTTGGACACATTCTCTGACGCATTTACGTCCGGCAGAAGAGACTCACTGAAATCCCAATACTGGCAGGTCGGACACATCCTCTGACGCAGTTACGTCTGGTAGCAAGAAACACTGAAATTCCAAGACTGGCATGTCGAACATATCCTCTGACGCAGTTACGTCCGGCAGCAGGCTAGGGAGACATTAAAAACCCAAGACTGGCACGTTGGACACATCCTCTGACGCAGTTACTTCTGGTAGTAGAGACCCACTGAAATCCCTAGACTGGCACTACAGACACATCCTCTGACGCAGTTACGTCCGGTAGCAGAGAGCCTCTGAGAATCCTAGACTCACACGTCGGACCCATCGTCTGACGCAGTTACTTCCGGTAGCAGAGAACACTGAAATCCCAAGACTGACACGTCCACCACAACCTCTGACTCAGTTACGACTGGCAGCAGAGAGACACTGAAAATACAAGACTGGCACGTCGGACAAATCCTCTGACGCAGTTACGTCCTGCAGCAGAGACACTAAAAAGCCATGGATGGCATTTCGGAAACATTCTCTGACCGAGTTACTTACAGTAGCAGAGGGCCATTCAGTAACCACACCTGGATAATGTTACTGGCTGCCTAAAAGTGTATTTGTCTACTGTAACGAATCTCGAAATGTCAATTGGTATCATTGAAAGGTACACGAACGTGCAATTCATAAGACCTATGACTAAACGCTCTGTTACGCTGTGGCTTGTCTACCCCATGCATCATAAGCACGTATCCTGAGGGAGGAGATAGATACAAGCACGGTTATTAAATCAATTAAAACAATGGTACAAGACGTGTACACAGTCAGAATACAAGGTATAGTCATATATGAGCTACCATCCCTCCACCAGCGGTTGCATGCTCCAGCAAGTGTAGTCAGTGTATCACAGTATACATCACAACTGAACCTTCTTATGTCGTAATTCGTACCACTGGTCTTATTAGCCAAATCTAAAGTCAGTTTACAATATGTGTGTCTGTATGTATTAATGAAGACGTTATCTCCGCTGCATAAACATGCGATCTGGGTGTCGATCATAATATGAAGACGTCTTCATGCGTGTCACAAAGGGATAAACTTAAAACATTAAAGTGATGAACGCGTCCCCCTTCACATTGGAGAGTTTACCACAGCATGAACACTTGGGCGCCAATTTTTACCAAACGGTCTTAAACTACTACTTCAAATCAAATCGTGTACCAGTAAAATAAGACCGATACGCTTGGGTGGTTAATGAAATGTCATTTTTCATAAGTATTCACAGGTATTCATAAGTTATTCTACGAGTCGGTTTGCCATTTAAGTTCAGGTCAACACAGAGGAAGAATACTCAATAGGAACAGATTATGACAAGGGCTTCAGGCCTGCAGCCCAGGGACATCTGCCAGCTGAAGAGGGTCTCCAGAGATTCCCCACATTTTGTATTGCCAGGGTCCTCAAAGTACCCATTGCCCAGCTGGGGCCTTCAGAGAATTTTGGCCATTGAAACCTTCACTCGGGGGCTTAACATGCCTGGAGCCTACAAAATGTTGATCCCACCCAGCAAGGAAGATAATAGTCACCGCACGGTCTGTCCCCTCGATGATAAAATTTTAATACCAATGATGTTCTTGTTCTGAACACCAATAACGTCAAACACTGGTGCGTGGGCGGAAACTGGAATCATGCATGCATACCAACCTTCAGCTACCAGATTATTTTCAGCCTTAACGATGACCACTTATAGGTCTATTTACAACACAAATGTCTGTCTTTAGCTATTTTCCTATTGTAATAAACAAACATGTTAAAATCTGTGACTGTAAGACGGGTGCCTTTTACAACATACAATGTACCAGTCAGTTCTTAGCTTTCTTGCATACATGTCTGAACCTTCTCAATGGTTTTGATGTATGCTTTAACCATCGTTCAGAAAACATTAGCTAGTTGCGACAGGGGTTGAACACAGTCCCTGGCTTACACGCACATAGCTTGTGCGGTTATACTATTTATTTGTTAAACAGCTCAAACAAAGCCGCTTCTGTAACAACCCGAAGCAAGCTAAAGAAAAACACCATGTCAAACAGAACTGATCTTCTGTTCAAGCTAAAACGATTTTCCTCACTCGTAATGATCTATGAAGACGAGAGAGAAAGTAATGTTAAAGCTGATACTTTGACATTAGCCAATACATGAAGAAATAGAGGCTATTGATTCTTGTCCCCTTCAGGTTTACACTTGCATATACAGCTGACAATACAAGCAATTGTCTAGTTTATCAAAACACGTTCCTTTGGGTTAAATGAGTTCAAATTATTAAATTGACATGTCACGCTTTCATCTAAGACGTACTCAGTTTAGGTCACTCAAAGAAAATAACTTGTTTCTCATCACCCGCCCTACCCAACGAATTTTTAAGCACTGTTAAGGACAAGACTTTTTCGATTTTGTTTTCTAATCTTATTTCGTTTTAGTGTATCAAACTCACTTTTAAACAAGCCAACCGTGCCGTTTAACATAGTGTCAGATACAAATCAGTTCCAAGACTCTACAGCCATGGCTTGGTTTCCACAGGGCGGAAAATGCCTCGCTGAACGACAAAATTTTCGATATATACACTGTAACTCCTCAAATAAAATATAAAATATATAAATAAAATCCTCCCTCCCTTCCCAGTAAAATTAGAAAAAAGTGACGAGAAACAAGATATTTTCTATAAGTGGCCTTACGAAGAGAAAAGAATCAACTGGGTTTGAAGTTCACTTTAGTACTCTTTCTTCTGACAAAGCAAGGGGATACTGATATTCATGGTATGTTTTCCATATCTTGTTCTATATAATTAGTAGCTGATGACCTGAAAGACTCATTGAACTGAAATTCTTTATAGTTTAAGTATAACTTATCTTAAGATTATTTTCCCTTTTTCACATTTAAATAAATAAATAGTTGTGTTTTAATGCGCGACATTGCGTCAGATTGTTACTTTTCAAAACAACACTGTCGGTAACAAAGGACAAGTTCTATCAGAATGTACTCGAGTGGGCAAGACAATATTATTTAAATCCCAAATATTATATACAAATCCACGCTGCTGTGGATATTACTGTTATTAAGGAAGTAAATAAGAAGAAAACCGATACTACTAAGGTTTCTTATTAAATGCCACCTGCTGAGTTATTGTCATTAGTTTCACGTGGTATACACTGTTATTAAAACACCGGATGCAGCTAAACCCAGCATGCTGTGCGGAATAGCAATGCGTATGCATATGACGTTGATGAATGGTTGGTAATATTTGTAAGTGACGGCAAGATGGGGAGCAAATTAGTATAGCGGTGCATAAATGTTTTGATTATAGGTATGTTCAGAAGAATATCAGACGGAAAATGAAGGTATGAAATGGTTTTTTTAAGCCGAGAAGCCGTTCGTGAGTCTTATAGTGCTTCTTAGGTATAACATGACAATGCTACCTTTAAATGATAATGTTTAAACCTAAATAAGAAACCTTTGAGCGCTTAGAGCCTGCTTGTCTTGGATTACAGCGCTATAAGAGTGGATTACTATACTAGACGGCAAAAGAAACTGTGCACAGTATTTTTTGTAATTATTAAAATTTCGCTTGCGACCGGAAGGTCAGAAACAAATCCAGAACTGGGCAAGACAAAGTGAACACCTGAATACAATTGTTAATGGTTGCATCATTGCAGCCGAAGCCATCGAGGCCTCGGAGTAAGAACTGGGTGTACAGCAGGTTGACTTGAACGCAGTCCTTCCTGCTGCGAACGACGTCAAACGGTACTTGGGTGAGCACGCCTGTGATTGGGAACAGTGCATGCAGTTGTGGCTACATTCTGCATCCTGTTGCGCAAATGCGTCAACAGTATCCGACGGTGTTGAGCAGGGGTGGTAACTCTCGGTCGCTTGAACGTGGTCTCTCTCCAACGTCATTTTGTTGCTGATATCTTCGACAGAGAGCAGAGATAGTGTTTCGATGACAATGGAAGTGTCTGGTGACTTCCTGTTGGGCTCCTCTAGCTTGAAGCATCCCAATAGCCTGGTTACATTAAGCGTTTGATAGACGTGGCGTGGTTTGTTATGGGAAATTGACTTTTTAGGGATGAATGTTCAGTATACCCAAGGCTCAGCTTTCCAAATGATATCATGGCTAGGTAAAATGTGTTGTTCTGCATGACATGCACATGCGGTTTGTGTTCCGTTGTGCACGTGTTCTACCTGATCGCAAACGGGAGATAAGCATTGTGTTCATGTGTTCAATTTGTCTTGCCTAGTTCTGGGTTTGTTTCTCACTTTCTAGACGCAAGTAAAATTGTAATTATTTTACAAAATACCGTGCACAGTTTCTTTTGTTGCCTAGTATATTATCATTATTATTATTCTTATTATTATTATTAAGTCCTGTATTAGCTATACATTGTGAGCCCCAGAGTGACAGACATCTACGTTTTACGCGACGCCGTTGCTTAGCCTGTGCGGTCACTAGGCAAAGTTTTTTGCTGAAACTAAGCTTATGTCTGCAGTGCGCTTTCGTGATGAATATGGGACAAACGATTATTGTTATGAGATCTGACAAAACGAACTTTTTATATTAAGTCATTAAGGCAATTTATGAAAAAAGATGTTCTGTAAGCGAAGATATGTTAACAAAATACTTAGGTGAAGCTTAAACCTGAACAGAACATTTTAAATTGTTGCATGAAGTGAGATATTTTGGTATTTTGACCAGTCTATGTATTACAGACCACAGATGAGACACTTAATTACAGGTTAAGTCTCATTATTATGACTCATCAGTTCCTCACGTACGTAATGCCACTAAATTCGACGTCAGCTTTTCAAGGTGAGGTCTTGTGTTTGTTACACCAGGAGTGTTGATGACGTCAAACAGAAGTCCCAAATAGAATTGCACAATTCACAAGGTATTTTTCTTTACGTTATAACAAACAGATCCAGACCGGTACTGTGATAATATAGTTTGGTTATCATTACCAATTGTAATGTAAGTACCTTTCACACTCATGTAGTGAGACATTACAATGCTGATACATTTTGACAAAATATAAGTGTGGTGCATGAAGGTCAAGTAAACTGATGTGATGTGGATGAAAGTTTCTCCTCAGGTAAATCTGATTGCAATAATTTACAATAATATCACTTAAGTAAGTCATGTATTGTTGAAACATGGATATAACGTGTAATAGCTTTCCCCAATACACCAGTTGCAGTCATTATTGGGGAAATGATTGACTTCATAAAACACTGAGAGACGACAAGACGAAATTAAAAATGAGCTGCAAAAGAAATAAAATAACAAAAGTACCCCTCACAAGCAAACAAACCCAGAAAAACGTTCCTGTTTCTACCAGATTGTGGAATTTTTAATAATAATAATAATAACTCTGCATTATCCGACATTACAGGTATACTGCTACGGAAATTCTTCTTACAGGTCGTTGTCGTTCTTACGGGCTAGGATCGAACCACAACCTGGCCATTGTCGGATCACGACCGCGCATCCTGTGTTATTGCCCCGTTCTTTAACACGTTTTTTAACAATTTTAAATGGATCTCTCCAATGTCCAGTGACGTTACAAGGGGGTACGTGGGGAGGAGGGGCCGGGTGCACCGGTGACACCATCAGAGGGGGTGACACCCAAAGTACTGTCTCAAGGGTGAAATGTTAATAAGCTTATGGCGTCGGATAGATATCCGGGGGGGGGGGGGTGCTTTTAACAGACTTGACTGTCTGCAGGTGGGTATTACGGGGTCTACATGTTGTTCTGAAATGTACAGTTTCTCTAGAACATTTTGCGCTCAACGTGACTATTGATAAAATCAATGTTTATGTTAAACCACAACAGACCCTTTGTATTCTCGGAGTTTATAAATGTGATATGATATTGCTATTCACGTAGGTGTGTGAATCATCACAGCCTGGTAAGTCGCTATCGTGATAAAGAGACCTGTGTATTCATAAAATTCCAATAATGTGCCCTGTTAATCAAGTGGACACTTCCAAAAGGGAAGCCAGAATACCGGTCAATTGCTTTACCAATACAACCAGGTCGCCATTATCTTCGTTTCTTTTGAAATACACTTAAGCATTGTACCGAAATGACGTGAGACAAAACCTCCATTCAGAAATTGACAAGCACATGAGTGAAATCGACACTGAAAGACGAATTGTCACAAAATAATAAAAAGCGAGGGTAATAATGTCTATAGAGTCATATACATGCCGACGTGCGTCTTTTCTTCGCCCGCGTCAATCACTAAATAAAGAGGAGAAGTGAGAAGCAGTAATATGAATACAATCTGGCTTTCTGCTGCCATGTTAAACGTTATCCATCTTCAAAGGAGCAATCAACGGTGGATAACGTCTTGAAAAGCTCGTGGAAGCAGGACGGGTGTCATTTAACATTGAAGTCCTCTTTACAACTTGTTAGTGTGTGGTTTATCTTTGTAGTGCATACTAATCGATAAAGTGGAAAGCACTCCATCATCCATCTAACTTCAGCGAAACTGTCGTAACTTGATCTGTTTGCCGTTTATCGGAGCTTATATTCTTGTCGGATGTAAGCAGTCGCTCCTGATTGCGTGCCAGTGTTGATGTGCTAAATTGACCTCTCATTAAGGGGGACGATTCGATTTCAAACCTGCGACATTCTCTTTTCAGAATGTAGGATGCCAGCGCGCAATGCGGACGGGTTGAGGCAAATGATGGACAGCACTGTTGGTTGAAAGGATGCACGCCCTGGCCAAACTACCGCAGCGACTGAAGCCGAAAAAACAGTCGAGCAAGCGGTTGGTAGACTCGGGCTCCTCAAAGACCGGGTTTTCTTCTAAATATGGTGCCACTTCATCTTCCATACCATTGCGCATGTTCACCTGTACCGGAAGTGCCGAAAAAGAGGGACAAGGTGAAGAGTATTTCAAGGCAGATGGTAGGTTAAATAAAAATTAACTTATGTTAAATGTCATATTTTGCTAACTTTAAAGGGACATGATCAAAGTTACATATCCAATACCGAACAAAACTGAAAAAACCGTTCAAATCGGTCAAAAGTACAACGATATATCATTTAAATAACGGCGAAATCCTAATGAAAATAATGGACCGTTAACGAAATTATATTTGCCGAAAAGTTTACTTACTCTAACTCGAGAATTAATTCTAATTGTTCCCCATTTTAGTGACGTCCTCGTTTTATGGATTAAAGCTAAAACCGTGACAAGCCACAACGGTGACACGCCAAACTTGGCGAAAACGGTTTTTAGTCAACGGACAATTGGGTTTTATAATCGATTGATATATATATATACATATATATATATCTTTTGTTGGTACCGTTGTGTCTAAAAAGTGTCACTGTTTCGACCAAATATCTATCCCCGTTTCGTCTAATTGTCACCATTTCGTCCAATCGCATGTCACTGTTATGGCGTGTCACCGTTTTAGCCAGTTCCATATTTGCTTACCTTCCCTAAAAGCAATGCGCAATATATTTTCAGCGTTAGACGACGACCCAAAATTCCTTTTTTCCTTTATAGCCTCAATTTGTGTGAAATCTTTGCGTAACAAATCGGAAAAAAATACAGCACAGTATTATATCATAAGATGAATAAAAAGACAAGCTCTGAACATAGATTGGCGTTCCTGCATCTTTGATCATGTTCCTTTAATACCTTTTGTTCAAGAGACTAAACGTTGTATAACAAGCAAGCTATTACGGATTATCCATACCGGCTGGTTTGTCTTAAGCCTATGAGCCCGAGCGTGAGTTGTGGGGCGAAAGCAAAATAAACTGACCAACTAGTTTAACTGAGATTTTGGATGACTTCAGTATTTTTCCATAAGATATTTGTTTACACCGTATCAGAAATATTATAATATACGTTATACGTATAGTGTGAGAGAGAGAGAGAGAGAGAGTAGGGCAGAAGAAAAGGTCACGCGGAGTAGGCTAACCACACTTCGGGCTATACGGGCCATGGTGGTAGTTAAGCCGTCACTGCAAGCAAGAATTAATAAGTTCATAAGTGAAAAATTACATCCTCGATACTTTAGAATGTTCATTTACTTTACTTTACTATCCAATTTTTAACTCATTAATTTATCCAAATGTTCCTATGTACGTGGATAAGGAGTAGTATTGCATTTTCCTCTACATTTTTGCATGTTATAAATGACAATTTCTTTTAAATAATCCTCTTACGATCAATGTTGCTGAAAAATGAGGCTGTATACACAACAAGAGGAATATATGCAATTATATTCAGAGCTGTCGATAAACAGATTTAAGTTTTTCTTAGAATTTCCCTATTTGGTCAAGGCAGCGGTTAAAGCTTTATATTACCATTAAGGATTCAAAGTTAGATACATGCATGTTCTTACAAATCATATATTATTGCCAGCTTTACTCTTTACGTTTAATTTACAGTATAAATACCATTCACGAGTTATATGTCATTCTTTTGAAAGACTATGAATAACACTGTAGTACTAGTACTGTTAAGTAAAGATGTATGTAACTACATGTATATAGTCACGTGAAAACTGGTATACATTTAGGATCAAGTTCATGATTAACTGATCAGTATATGTGTTGTAAACGAGACAGGTAACTTTCGTACTGACATTTTAAAAGCACATTAGCGTAATTAATCTTCGAAACTTTTGATTTGAGTTGAGTTGAGGTGAGTTGAGATGTTGTTTTACGTTGCAAAGGTAATATTTCATCCATAACACAACGTGCTGTACAAGGTGCACACAGAGTGAAAAGACAGTTCATGAAGAGATCGATAGAGAGAAAAGTGAAAGCAAAGATCCCTATTTTAGTCACCTTGTATGACAAGCATTTGGTTACTGAAGCCCTATTCTAACCAAGTGACACTACGTCACTCCCCGGCCGGAAGCCCCGCGGGCTTTTTGAACGTGCAGTTGAAGTATTACGCGAATGTGACAAAGTTAAACTATTGAAGGCATTTACTGTTTTTGTTTTGTTTAAGAAACGGACGTTATTTCAACGTCATTCGACGAAGTTGTGGATTTTAATTTAGACGCTTCCAGTTCTGTCTGTCAAAGGGTGTACCAGCGTGCGTGCGCGCGTCTGCAACTTATTCCGTCCAAGCATGTGTACAGTCGCCTGGAACAGACGGAGATTCTCCTGCCCAACTGCTTCCTTGGTCAGCCAGAGGTCAAAGCATTGGCTATTGCACTCGTGGTAAGACAACATCTGTTTCATCCTCAGCAATCGTGAAATTTGAATCAATATATGTATCTGCATTGTGTTTGTGAATTACTTTCTCTTACTTATCCAGTCTTACTGCCGATTCGTAGTGCCCGTCTTTATACAATTACTACTACTATTTCTTCTTCTCTTCCTAATTCCCCCCCCATCCTCCTATTTTTATATTCTCTACTACTACTACTACTACTACTACTACTATATGTTTATAGTATATTTATATTTATTGTTATATTAAGGCTGTCAACTATAGTGAACGATAAACAGGTGAGTTTTTAGTTGAGACTTAAAATGTTCAGGTTGCTTGAGGTTTTTATGTGAAGGGGCTGGGAATTACCACTACTACTACGTTTTTGTATAACCACTACTACTACTACTACCACCACAGTGGCGGATTCAGGGGGGGGGCAGGGGGTCCGGACCCCCCCCCCCCTCCTTTGAAAATTGGATAGTACAGAGTCCTCGAACCCGGATGAGAATGACATTTTGCATGTTGGACCCCCTTTTCCAAAATCCTGGATCCGCCCCTGCACAACAACCAACCACGGCGCGCTACTACTTTTTATCGCCTCTACAGAACATTTTAAAATATAGTGTATACTGATAAACATTAAACACCTGAATTATTTTACGTTGTATATTGATCCACTGGTCACGAAACACACAATGTACTTTTGCCTAAGTTTAATACAGTTTTCTTCTGTCCTCTCCTTACTATCATCCATGTTTATACAATAGGACTTGTCTTCATAGGGAAAAGTCAATGTCTGTTAGCTTATGAACGCACTGATTAAATTCTATTCCAAGCGACACAACAAACGAAAAGGCTCTAAAGTAAATAGCGTGTACAATAATAAGCCAGTGTTAAATGGATGTGCACTAACCAAACCGTATAATGGAAATGTATGTTTAACGGGAAGGAAGATGTACAATCTGCACTCCTGCAGCATCGATTGTCTTTAATAGCAATTCGTGACTCGCACAATCAGGTATGCTTTGTATGCATGCGTTCAGTGTGTAAAACACACTTCATAGATTATTTAAGCCTGTTTCAGTTAATATATAATGAAAACGGATTGACTTGTATTGTTTTCACGTCGAAATGTGAAAACAGGCTGTGTGGGTCTCACAGACACGCTTGGAGAGTTATTTATAGATTTCAATTAAAATCAAAATTAAAATATTCATTTATTTAAAAATTGCAAAACATCATGCCAATGAACGGAGTGCATGAAATCAACATGAGTCTTTGAAATATTTTGCTGAAAGAGCGTTTTGAAATGGAATGGATTTCATTGGCAATGATGTACAACTAGAGTGTTTTATAACTCGTGTTTTGGATTGTTATGAACGTAAATACTCAAGCATCACTGCGGACGTGAAACGGTGGTTAAGTTTGGAAATAGGCGAAATATCAGCCGGAGCACGAAATGTCATTAAACTGTTTTCCCTGGCCCCATTTGATGTCTCGCTAGGATTACCAAGAGGTTGACCTTAAGAGATCTTGCACGCAATCGTCATCCGTAAAGCCCACACGGGCTCCTCGCGTATTTAATTAACTCAAGTTCGTTATTTGAATGTTTGAGGATGGCGTCTGATATGTGGGATTTCTGGGGCTAAATGTGATATTGAATTCTTTATGTCGACAAATCCTGCGGCTTTGATCTGCAGAACACCGCTATTGACAAGCAGAGTTAACAAAGCGTGTTATCTATATGAAGTCTTTTTATGCTCAGAGTTTGTCAACCAATCCCTGATTGACGGCAATTGATTACCGTTATGCACTCATTGACATGACGTGAAGGCAGTTGTGACGGGGCGCAACTAATTACATGGTAAAGTACTGTGGAAAGTATGGCCTCCCGATGGAAGCAACTCACTTGTATCGAAATATCTATTATGTCTTTTCATTCTTGAGTGGTTTGTGTTGTGTGGTTTAAATGAGGTTAGAGTCAGATACAGGTTTCTGGTCAATAGAGTGCACTGAGGCTCATCAAACGGGGACAGTGTACTCGAAACACAGTGATATTATTGTGAATAATAAGGCCGATTGCAATATATAAAAATTAATTTTAATACATAAAACATTTAAGGTTTCATTTTGTATTTCTCAGAGGGACTTCCTCAGTTAGGACACCTCTGTTGGATTGTCTTTATCACTGAAAGCAGCAGAACGTTAGTGTAATACGTGTTGGTATAGTTGAAGCTTAAACATATAATGTTATCTAAATTAACAACGTTGTTCGTGAAATTGACACACTTCAAATGCCGTCTTCCTACTGCTAAATGGGTAGATAAATGGATAAGAACATTGACTGTAACATGAATGGAAGTCATTGGAATAAAGTTGACATATATAAATATATGACATATGGATACATGTTATAAACGTTATAGACAGGTATATGAACAAGTGACATATGCAAATATATATTATGGATAAATGTTACAGAGAAGTAAAATGACAATGACATACAGAAATAAATCGAAATATGTCTATAATGTCATGTGTCAGGGGTATGGACAAGCGACATAGAGAAATATATACATAAGCGACATAAATAAATAAGTGTGTAATATAGACAAGGGGTACAGACTAGTTCGTGGAAAAGTGTTGTAGAACACTGTATAGCAAAGTGCCATAGACCAGTACATTGACACGGACAAATATATGGATCAGTGTCACGGAAAGTATATGGATATCATATAACTAAATGCATGTATATGGAGAACTGACACAGACGCATACGTGAACAAATGTTGTAGAGAATTGTGTGGTGATGTGTCATAGAGCGGTATATGGACCGTAATAAAGACAGTATTGAGAATTATTGTTATAGATAGGGAAATCAACAAATTGAATAGACATGTATTTTGACATTGATGTTTGGACTGGCCTGCACGTCAGCCTTATTTCGACAAAACAGTAGTGTTCCAATTGTGTAGTCTTTCCGCAGGGCACTAAATAACAACAAACAAACAGACATGGAGAGTGAACATGTTTAAATATCCGCGACTAGGCGGATCAAGTGGAAATCTGCACATAAACAGCACTTGCTATTTACAAACCACAGACGCACAACAGAATTCGCTTTCAAAGAAACCCAAATTGGCTTTATGTCTACCTGTGTGGGATAAAACTAACTCGTGTGGTTTAGAATACAGGCATAAAGTCGACATGTAAAGCCTGGGCTAATGAAATTACCTGTATCTGTGAATCTCTATTGGCAGTCATTGATCACTGCTATCGAACTGACCGTACTATGAACCTGAAAATGTTACAGGTACCAATATATAATTAATTAACTTGTGTGTTAATCTGCATTCTGCATCAATCGGAATATGTGGTGTTCGATTAAATGAGGCTTCTCGAATTGAATCGAGTGTTATCGAGCGAAGTCACTGGTCATATTTAGTTGTGATACGACCAAATAGATTCATTGGCACATTATATTCCATTGTTAGAACGGCGAATTTATAACACCAAGAAACTTATTTGTTATTTCTACAATTGTATGATTTTTTTCCAATAATATCGTTTTCACTGAATTTTATCACAGTTAGATTTAAATGTGCATATTTATAGCAATAATTCGATAACCCTCGACTTTATAACTAAGAGCAATATGAAATCGGACACCACGCATTCTGACTGATTTATTGTCATGCGCAAGACGGGCTTCCGCTATTCTCGATCACGGAAACATACGAGTAGATACGAATGATTAGAACACGGATCTACTCGGTCAAAGATCTGGCTTAGCTGCTGTTCAATGTATTTATTTTATACTCACTTGTTGTCTTCGTAATATGAATTAAGGCATTGCCTTGTTACTCGCGCAGCCACATGTAGGCCTCCTGTAATTATATAGCCTTAGCAAATATCATAAACCAGAAAGTTTTCTTTCGTGACCAAATATAATAGTATACTGCGTTCGCATGCAATGCAATTCCAACCCGATTTCCCAACATTTATTGCTGGAATTTGCAATCTCTGTACATATCTGTTCCAGATCAGGGCTGGCGCCAGCAGGGAGGGAGTAAGGGGTTGCTACCTAAAGGAGATCTCAGACTCCCTGTCGGAGATCTCAGACTCCCTGTCGGAGATCTCAGACTCCCTGTCGGAGATCTCAGCTCCTCCCCCCAACGTACATCACGTCGTGGCGCACTATTAAAATTCCATTTGAATATAAACAATGTGTGTTTACTCACAGTATTTACACGTGCAGGTCACAATTTTATTATGTAATTGTTTTTAAATCCCGCGACGGAGTACGGAGTATTCCGCAAATCCAAATTGGCATTTTACACTTCAATCAGCGATCACAAATTGATAGGAAAAACTAATATTTAGAAATCAAAATGCATAGAGTTTTATCAGATATAGGAGTTCACTGTTTGACTTTGAGTACTACTATTGTATTTTTGAGAAAAATAAAATAATATTATATATCAATCGTGAAACTTTATTTACATTCTGCATCACGCACTTAATCGACTGTTGTACATTTTTGGCTCTGTATAGATAAGACGCTTTACTGAGGAAGACGTTAACATGGAACAAGCCTTATGTAATTACTTCAAAAGTACAGACTGCGAGAAATCATGCATCGGTAAACTGACAACTGGCAGAAATTCTTTTCAGTGAAAAGAGTTAATTCCGCAGCATTCGGTAAAAAAATAAGAATATCTGCAGCGCGAGATCGCGTGAGAATTGTGATTTGTGTATTTTTCATGTTTATGATATCGATATTAAACAGTTAACTATATAATCATTCG
>JAUELE010137461.1:0-23396 GCA_031471655.1 Diodora aspera
CGACATTTAGTAGCAATGATTGCCATACAATAATTGATATAAAACGTAAATTTGTTCATGTCTGCGGCTCCCAAATTTCTGAGGTTTAGTGTAAAGGATTGTACACATAACAAACTTGGCATATCTGGGCCCGTATGCATGAGAAGGAAGTAAGCATCTACTTCGGAAATAATGACGCTACTTTGGTATGCATGAGACCGAAGTAAGGCTAACTTCGAATGTAGCGACGTAGAAGATCTACGATGAGTCGCCGGACTTCGGAAGTATGTAACTTTCTTTTCATGCATACCCTTACGGGCCCTGCAGTTGTGAGAGAAATGCACCATTATTAGCTGACAGAACGTATTATGACTGGACGTCATGTTAGCAGAAAGAAATGTTGTTAAAATGTTAACAAAATCTAAGTGAATCCTGTGCGTAATGTATATTTATAATTAACCCTGTTCCATGACTTTGGATAGTTTATATGTTGCATGTCAGGTTGTACAGGCTCCTGTAGACATATTGAAGGAAGGTAACATTAAGTGACTATTCTCAGTTAAGGATTTTCAAGCTGCAACTACGTACAATGTTAAACAAAGAGGCAACGAGGACTATTTTTGTTTAATAAAATAGATTTATTTATTTATTTATCAGGTAGGTAGCTACATGTTCCTGATACGCTTTGCAGTTACACTCACCTCTGATTTCGTAGTGTCATCACTTATAAAACATAAAACGTTGCATTTGATCACTGTCTAAAACATCACTGCATATCAATGGGAGTTTGCAGTGTAGGTAAAACTATAACACGTGGGTTATGTTCATACAATGAAGATGTGCGCTATATAAGTGCTACATGTATGCATTATTATTATTACTATGTTTAAAGTGCTAAGATTAACAGTGTTTCGTGACGTTGAGCTAAATTTCTGTGGAGATGCAGACACTTTGTACATGTTGGTAAACGAAGTTAAGGCGCCCGACGTGTTCATACAGTCTGTAAGCATTAATATGCGACCGTGATAGACACAGTGATAAATGTTGTTATAGCATAACACGGGCTAGAGCAGTGTGCCCCAAGGTCACTCAGGATCGTAGTGCAAATCGGTTGCCCCGGTGTCGTCAGTTTCAAGACTTCCTGTGACTTCGGTACACCTTGCATTGAGCACGTCCGCAATGAATGACAGGATCAATCAGATGGGCTCGGTTACACTCGGAAATGCATCAAATCGTTGTTTTCGGTAAACAGATTTCGGAAAATAAAAGTGTTAGTGCGTGTGTGCTGAGTGTTGCTGTTCTTCGTAACTCACCAAAACGGCTGTTTGATAACGATGGGGATGTGCATTGCCCTTGATTTCAACCATCAGTTGCATTTAGTGCACTACAGGTGTGTCTTTAACTCTTTGATATACATCTAAACGTTGGTTAGATAAAACAATGCTAAACACTATTCATGTTATTTTTGGATCGTACCTTTCGGCTTCGCTTCTCATGTGATCAACAAAGCAAGACTATCTTTCTTAAATATATGCATTTGGCGAGAGATTAAAAGAAAAAGATTATTATTGTATAAGCCCATACAGTGTATTTCCTTCTCGGTTTATATTACAATAATTGAATCATTATATTTGGCAGGTAAGCACACTTCTTACATCAACTGCAAACATGGCAAATGTGATACCACATAGTTTCTAAGATTGTGCAAGTAGAAAAAAGCAGTCACGTTTAAATATGAATGTGCATCACAAATATGCATTAATCTTACTAATGACTAAGCGCAAAATTTGGAATGTTCATTTACATAATTCAATTTAATACCTTCTAATTCTTTTCTCAAATATGTCCTTAAATCTGTTTGCTCCACTGCCTAGTTTGGCATGTCAATATGATATTGTAACGACAGCAAAGATAATAACAAAATGGTCACCAGCTCTTATTTACACTCCTTGATCTTCTTTTCGGTTATTAAAACCTTCATATGAACTTATGCGCTGACATGCTAAAATTCCATGTTCCTCCACCGTTGAAGACGTGTTCTCGAAGTCTTTACAAGCACGTTTTGGCAGGGTGACCGGTTCGCATATATGTGAAACGTTCACGGAGTTCATCTCGTTAGGAACGAGCGACAGCACGCATCCGCACATTTTTGCAAACAGGGTGAATCGGCTTTGTCATGCGGAAGAACAGGAGTCCTTCGATCATAGGTAAACATAACAAGACTGTAAACATATATGTCAACACTTACACGACCTTCCACGGAGACGTTGTAAACATTTTTCTGACAAGGAGGCTGGGGACAGACCGAGAAGGTAGGCTTTGTAACAATTGTCATCTCTCTTTGTCTCCTCATGTAACTTGATTTTTGCAACACTTTGTTCAGCGTACGTTCCAATTAACAGTTTGTCGAGGGGTGGCGGCAGAACAGTTTTTCGTTAACCTTTTTAAACAAATATATTCATGTTTGTTCCATTTTTTTTATAATGATTTAATTATGATCACACCTATCACATACTAAAAATGTTATAGGTGTTTTAAAAGTTCGATAATGCTTCGAAAATGTTATAGGTGTTTTAAAAGTTCGATAATGCTTCGAAAATGTGATAAGTGTTTTAAAAGTTTAATGATTCGAAAATGTTATAGGTGTTTTAAAAGTTTGATAATGCTTTGAACATGTTGTAGGTGTTTTAAAAGTTTGATAATGCTTTGAACATGTTATAGGTGTTTTAAAAGTTTGATAATGCTTTGAAAATGTTATAGGTGTTTTAAAAGTTTGATAATGATTTCGGTAAACGTTGAAAGAAAGGCAGAAACGGATCTAATATGAATGCTTTAAGATAGGCGTAATAAATACGTGTCATCGTAATATGTTTAATGGAACTAGTGGCTTCAAAAATTCAGAATGCCGTTTTAATGATTTTAGGCGTTGGACTTTTATATCAACATCAAGTTGAGTCAATTTTCAACGGAGACACGAACAGTGCAATATAATATTGCCCCAAAAAGTAAAGTTCTGCTCCTCCCCTCTTGAGGACAATATACTGTATATCTCAACATTTTATTTTTATATTGAATTTGAAACTGGCAAAGGGAGAGCTGTGAGTAATTGTTGATACATTTCGTATGGATGACCACCTCTTAGTTTATATAATAAGATATAATTTGTAGCAACAGTCAACTTAAAAAAAAATGGCGAACACGTAGTCGGAGGGTTGTTCTGTATACGATTCCAGATGATGGGTGCTTGTTGAGTGACTAAAATCTGCAAAATAGTCACTCAAAATACAAGAGGGAGAACTTTGACATCATCCGTGGTAAGCCTTTTAATGGAATCTATGATCAGCATGATGAGTCTTTATAATATTATAACCTTTACGACTGCTTCTGTCGACTGAGAAGCACTAAGGCAGCACACAATTTGGCTTATAATGTGCATATATGATAGGTAATAAATGAAGTTCTGAATATCTAATGTAGCTCTTAACAACGTGCTCTCATCATCTCAGTATTAGGTGTTTACTCAGAGCTATTCAATGGTCTCCCTCCATGATATTAGACCCACACACGCGGATGATGAGTTTCTGTACACTGTTCAATTGTTATGAAACCATAACCGATGCATAATATTCTAATAATTGCACCCTGATCTTGTCGAGATAATTCATGCTTTTCATTTTAATTTATTTTGAAGTTACATTTTTATCAGAGTCAAGAGACATTAAACACATCACGCAATTTTCTTTGCCATTGACATTGTGTTTCGAGTACTCGTGTACTGCCAACATCTTACACGCTGTGTTGATTTAAACATACTCACGATGTTGTTTGCAAAAACATTAGGGGAGGACGACTTAAAGATTTAGACAGTGAAACGTTAAGTCACAAAAATCCTCTTTAGTTTTAAAATCCTTTATTACACAATGTGTTGTTCCTTCGTCCGCACCGAACGATATTGATAATCAGCTTACAGTGCATTAAACCGATTATAAAAGTTCCATATGTCGCATAAATACACGTTCTGACGTACAACAAGAGACCGGAAAATAGAATATTGAAAAACATTCTTTTTTTCCCCAACACTGTTACTCGTGATTCAGAATTCCATATATTTGTCAGTTTGCCACTGGGACCAAAAATGAACTGACGATCATACTGTTTTTATCATGAACAATTTACCCTAATACTGTCCTGTTAACATGTAATGGTGATTGTCGTGTATATCAGTTTTAACATCTCCTCAAATTCGTTATACCTTCGAAGCAAAAGGCCTAGGTTTGCATCACCTTATGCTTTTGGCATTTTTTTCCTTCTAAAAAAACTAATTGATATATTTTGCTTGGAATTTATGCCTATAAGTAGCCTCACTAGAACTCGGCCCTACATGTATATAAATAGGTTTATATGTATAAATAATTCCAGTTTAGGTTAGGACAAACACACGTCTCTCTGCGAGATGAAAACTTCCTCACTTCCAGTGAGTTTGTAGTCTTACCGGTAACGTCACCATCCAACCTTATGTTTCACTTTGTATATATATTATTTACGCAGCGGTGTAAGATACAACGATATAATTTGGTATAACTTTACACTTGCAAACATTTCGTATACATGACTCATTTCAATATTGGAAATTGAATTATTTAATTAGTATTTTTTTCAGTTAATGATTCGTATTTGCACCGCCCACTCATGTCCAATCACCCAGAAATTGTTCAAACCGCCAAATTTTATCTTGTTTATTGGAACAATGCACTTGGCTCTCTCAGTCTGATGGGGATCATACAACCCAAGTTCGTATTCACACTGACACTTATTTGCAACTCCCTGAATCTAAACAAGTTTAAGGTTACCCACTTGTTCAAGGTGACACAACTGACACTGTCAGGGTATAACTCTCATGAACAAGGGTACTTCACTTACTGCTTTTGAAGTCTATAATACGATGTATATCGCACAAACCAGTTCGCTTCACTTATTTAGGCATAGAAACAATCCGATTTAATGTTATTAATTCTAAATTGTTTTGAACGAATACATAAACTTCCAATATTTCCAATTTATTGTAGACTAAAAAAGAGTCTCTGAAGTAAGATTAGAATTTTATTTAAAAAAAAATAAAATGATATTCATTTGTAATAAAATGGGAAAATATCTGGACTGTGTGCGTGTCTTTGTTAGAATAAAACTTCAGGGTCTGGAATGAAGACTACATGTATTGTTAAGCCTCCAGATATGAGATAGAGCAGATACAGGACCGGATTTAGGATTTGTGTAAAGAGGGGCACAACATAGTTCATGAAATATATCATTTTCATGGGGTCCGTCGGCATGCACACCCAGAAAATTTAGAAAACATCAACATGCAAACTGGTGGTTGATATGGTACTATCATAGCAAAACCGTTTTAATGCCCCACTGCCCCTCCCCACTCCGGGATCCAGGCCTAACATGGCTGACTGTGTAAGGCGAGAAAATCCCCTTTTGCATGGAACATCTTCTGATTCATTTGACTGTTTTACACAGTACATACTGCCGGTATACTGTTGAATTGTTTTCTTTTATATCCGTCACCCAAGAATACCAGTCATCTGGTGCAAGTGTAAAAAACCGATCTTAACTCGACTGTCACCACACATTAATAATATGAAAACGTGTCCAAAATGGTGACCACGTCAAGAAAAAGAGCATACCACAACGAAATATTCAGTACCAGTTTAAAACAAAAGTGATCAAGCAGAACATTCTTTGTTTTATTCTGCTTGACACATCTTTAAACAGTAGCTGTCTGCTACTGGTTTAGTTGAACTTCATTCGGGATTCGACAAGTCCAACAACAGTGTAATGAGAGTAGACCTTGAAATCAAACAGTTTATATTGACTGCAACATTGCTCTCCTTTGTGTTTAAATGTTCTATTTGTTCAAGCGATTATGCAAAATATCTAGTGAGTCTTAAAGTACTATAATCATATCAAGTGAGTTTACAGTACACTTGAAATTTTAATTCAAATTCAAAATGGCTTCTTGCGCCATCAATGCATTTTGTTAACATCCATATCAAGAATATACATAATCATGTGCATAATTACGCCATAAGAAACTCTGTTTTGTTTGTCATACAACGTCTATGTGCCATTGATAGATACATGTAAGTGCATAATAATGTTTGCTTGTCCTTCAGCAAATCAGATGTTCGTGATAAAACATATGTAGCTACACGCAATCATGTAAACTGACAAGGTGACGAATGTCATTAACACGTTCATATAATTGATCAGTTAATTAAATGCTTTAAATAACTTAATTGAATGACAGATATAGACTGCCTGCAGTCTTGGATGTCCCCCCCCCCCCTGAAAACCGTAGTACATGTACATGAACGTTGTGGACCCAATGAAAGTTGAATTTTTAAGTCTATTAACTAAGAAAAGGGTTTGTCAAACAGACTAGTGTATATTATTAGTTACTTTTACTTTCTGGTTTCATTCTCTATGACAAGTATTTGCTTTTTGATACACAAATAAATAGACAGTGTATAACATAGACATTGATAAACCATATGCTTAAGAAAGGATACCTTTAAGATTAAAGTTTCTTACAGATGCATTTTGTTAATCATTAGCATCCCGGAAACAGAATTCTCCGACAGACAAGCAAATGTATTTTTACAACCGCTTGTGTTCTGACTTCATTGATTCGCGTGGTATGTAAGACAACAGAGCAACATTGTGCGAGTACTCCTTCACAGTTTCGGCGTGAAATAATTCCTCTACAAACACCTTGTGCGGCTTTGTGTATACACGCCCTTGAGATCTCTTGTGTGTCAGCGGTATCGACTCAGTTACGTGTCAGCCCATGAATACTTTGAATTCGACCAAGTTTATTCAGTGACAGGCGAAAATGATTTGTCCGCTCTGAACTTACTTATTTTTGTCTTTTAATTACTTGGACTAAGACGTGAAACATGTTTGTTGTTCTGGTGAACGTTTTCATTGAAGGACACATTATTATTCAATAAATCCAGACTCACAAACGAGAAAAAATGTTTGGTTTTGATGTAAATACATGTATTGGTATGCTATGGTAAAACACAATTAGCATGTTTATCAATGATGCACTTTGTTATTTAAATACACCTTAAGCATCTGGCGTTAACACCAGGATGATTTTGTTTCGGCTCTCACTTGGTTATTTCTATAAGAGGGACGGGTAAAGCAGCTTGGTTTAGGGGAGAGCGTTAATTCTAATGAAAATCCAAGGGTTATACTCTCGTATCTTTTAGAGAGCAGTTTGTGTAGTATAGGATGCGTTCAGGCATATTATCACACATACGTGATAAGATACTTGAAATGCCACGGATAATATAGTAAAATTGAACAGTTTATAAGCTTTGTCGGAGAGAGATACATGGCTTTCTTATGGGTGCCAGCATGTCGTCTCCTCCCTTTAAATCCGTTCTTTTAATAGTATTTAATATGCATTTTGTGAACTGATTGTTCTGTTTGGCGTTCGTTGTTTATACCTATTCTGCGTTGAATCTCATTTATATGTGCACAGTCGGTGAGTGTTTACCTAAACATATCAAATCTCTTATTGTAAGGCACAGCCTTGGGATGATGGCAATGTACACAACATTTTTATCTATGGCAGGTTTGTACGTTTTCTTCATGATATTGTGACGGATGTATGTGCGGACTGTAAACATGCATAACGCATTTCCTGCATCGAATAAATACAGGAAACAGGAAATGAACTTAATTTTTCACTGTGAAAGACACTTGAATCATTGAACATACTTTTGTCTGAAGATTTGTGGAAGATTTGTGTGCAGTTTCCAGGCTCGGGATTTGATATAACCGTATTTCATCCCATATAAGACAAACAAGTCTTCTTTATGATATTGTGAACTGTATAAGCCCGTTTGGTGAAAGAAGATACAAGAGAAATAGAATGAAACATTTCATAGACTAGTTTTAGTCTAGGAGGAAGATAGATGAGCTAAACATTTATAAATAATAAAAAACGTTTGCTAGAGTACGACTCAGAGTGGGCAGGAGACATTTAATTTTATTTATTTACCAACTTTTTAACATACACGTAATATATTCAACCTCATATTCTTCTTCACCTTGAAAGGTACTTTCGTGACTTTTTCAGCATTGCTGATTTTCAACACGTAAAGTGTATTTCATTCACCGTAAATGAATGAACGCAGCCTTATTAAAACAATTTAAGAAATGTCTTATATCAAACTGCCATCTCTCCGTCAGCAGTTGCACGCCCCTGGTAGATGTGTCAAGTGATATCACATCGCAAGTCTTGGCTTGATTTATTGATCAGTAGTTAAAGTAACATATCACCAAAGCGTGTTGCAAGATTGACGACTGCACAAAGACAACGGGCGAGATTCGAACCAAAACCTTTCAGACTCTAAGCGCGACACGCTCTCATGAGTACTACACCATCCTTACTGCATATCTCCAAGCACTATGTTGTCAGTACTTTTAACGGCTTAACCGTTTAGGTGCACGTATGCTAAATCACTGCTTTATGTCAACAGACACACATAACCAATGAATGTATATATACATAGAAGAAAAAGTTAAGCACCTCCGAAATAAAATACCTTTGATCACGTATACATGTAAGTGAAAACCAATGACAGTGGCATTAGTTGACATCTATCAACATTGGTTTTGCAATATGTGGTCAGAAAGCTAATGAAAATCGAGCATCACAACACAACAAACTGTGCACGTGCAACTGAAGACCTTTGCTTTTTCCCAAATGCAGTATGATCACGCATGACAATTCCACTATTTAATGGGTTGTTCTCCGATGGTTTATCCTTACCTTGAACAATGGCATGTAGGCAAAGATGGCAAATTACTGGTCTCCATGCTACAGGAATGTCACCCAAGGCAATCGGAAGGCAAAAAGGCTACCATTACACAGTAACTAGCAGACTAATCAGAAAACATGCCCAGACTCATCAAGTGAAGGACCGTCCACGTTCGGGACGTTCTCCTGTGACGTCACATCGTGAAGACAGGGCACTTATACGGCTGGTGAGATGCTTGTCATTTGCATCCAGCACAGTTCTGAAGCATCAATAGCTGCCAAATCGCTGCTTGAGTTCAAAGACTGTAAACAATCGGTTAAAAGCTGCTGGACTGGCTTCACGGAGGGTCATCTGGCGTCCAGTGTACATGTTGACACATAACCATAAAAGACGGCGCTTAATGTGGTGTCAAGCGAGAAGGAACCGAAATCTAAGATCTTGGAGAAGGATCCACTGGTGCGATGAAAGTCGGTTCGTGCTGAATGCGAAAGATGGTCGAGTGTGAGTCTGGAGGCGTAGAAATACAGCCTATACTCCCAAGAACATCCTTCCCAATGTTCCTTTCGGAAGAGGCTCAGTGATGGTTTAGGATGCTTCGCACACGATTGTAAGTTGGACATGTTGGCGATACAGTGTAATCTGACAGGTGAACGGTACATCCGGGAGGTGCTGCATCCTATTGTCGTTTCTCATTTTGACAATCACACTCTTGCCTCTAGACCAGTGATCATGGCTGATAACGCCCGACCCCACCGTTCCCTCGCAGTGAACAACTTTATCCACCACAATGCTGTGGAGAGGTGTGACTGACCAGCTATGAGTCCTGATCTCAACCATATTGAGCACTTCTTGGGACATCGTAGGCCGTCGTGTGCAGGCGTGAATTCGTTAATTCTGGTGTCCTGGTATTACCAAATGTCTATTCTACCTCGCCATAGTCTCTCAATTCGTATGCGTGTCCGCCTCGACAGCAAAAGACACTGGCGGTGCTTAACTTTTTTTCTCTATGTTTATGTTGAGATACGTGTATCACATTAGTTACCTTGAAAGTGTTCATTCCTAAAATATACCACTAACACTGCATACGTCTATAATTATTCAGATTTTACAAGTGTATTCTTTCCATAGTGTAGCACGTGCAATATCTGGGGAAAACAGTTTAAAAGTTACAAAGTGAATACTATTTTGTATGGTTTTATTAACACTGTTATGCAGACATAAAGTCTGCACTGATGTTAAGTTTGTTTTATAGAGGACCTTTTTATGGAATTATGACATGTATCTATCTGTACCAACAAACGATAAGTTAGATATTTACTTACCAGACTTTCTTGTACGTTTTCCACCTCGGGGTCGTCTATGAACGACATATTTGCCTTTGTTCGTATCCAAACAGCCCAATTAACCTGATCATAACTGTGAAGGGTATGATTTGAATTCGAATTCGTGTCAGTGAATATTCTAATGTAAAGCGGTGAACAGTATCTTCACATGACTTTTTGTACTTATGCAGGGTATGTGACCCTTGACTATCAACTAAACGTGGCATTTATTCATATTTTAAACCTACTGCGCTTGATAACACTGTGGTAATGGAGTTTTAATTTTCGCGGAATCCCCTGCCAGTGACAATGGCTGTACTTTTGGAATGCCTTACTGTCGTTCCGCCTCGTGCGGAGGCTTTATCCTTTACTTCACGGTCAGTGAATACCAGGGGTGTACAGGGGTGTACAGGGGTTACAGGGGTGTACGGGGGAGAGCATGAGCCCTCCCTCTCAAAGGCCTCTTCTCCCCCTTCCGCCCCAATGAAATTACAAAATTAATTGTGCAAACTTAAGGACAGAATGTGTACAGTATGCATTATTAATCTCGCGCTCCTGGTAAAATGTAACTTTGCCTCCGCCCCTGCCCCACCCCATCCCACCCCCGCTATGCCAGATCCTAGCTACGCCACTGTGTAGGGCTAAGTGATCCTCGTGGAATAAAATACACAGAATGGATGTAGTGAAAGGAGTTAACGTCGATTTTGATTGAATCATTTTAAGGCGATGAACATTAAACGAGTTTATAGTTATACATTTACAGAGGCAGATAATGCAGATTGCACCTGTATTTGATATGTAAGAAAATTCGTTAGGGAAACTTGTCCAACCACAAAAGGCCCAGAAGAGCATAAGAACCTAAGAACGTAGACTGGCCGTATACTATGTATGACACAACAGAGTAAACAGGCCATATGTGACTCTATAAGGTAAACATATCTTAATATGCGACCCTACATAGTAGACAGGTCACATGTGACTCTATAAGGAATATCATAATATGTGACCCTACAAGGCAGACAGTTCATATGTGACTCTATAAGGTAAACATATCATAATGTGTGACACTATAAGGTAAACATATCTTAATATGTGGCCCTACAGGGTGGACAGGTCAGATGTGACTCTATAAGGTAAACATATCATAATATGTGACTCTATAAGGTAAACATATCATAATATGTGACCATACAGGGTAGACAGGTCATATGTGACTCTACAAGGTAAACATATCTTAATATGTGACCCTACAGGATGGACAGGTCCCGTGTGACCTTACAGCGTAGATAAGTCAATGTTCAGGGTAAACAAGTCATATGCGGCTCTATAAGGTAAACACGTCATAATTATGTGACCCTACAGGGTAGACAGGTCATATGTGATTCTATAAGGTAAACATATCATACTATGTGACTCTACAGGTTAGATTGGTCATATGTGACTCTATAAGGTAAACATATCATAGTATGTGACCCTACAGGGTAGACAGGGCATATGTGACTCTATAAGGCAAACATATCATAATATGAGACTCTATAAGGTAAACATATCATAATATGTGACCCCACATGGTTGAAAGGTCATATGTGACTCTATAAGGTAAACATATCATAAAATGTGACCCTACAGGGTAGACAGGTCATATGTGACTCTATAAGGTAAACATACATGTATCATAATATGTGACCCTACAGGGTAGACAGGTCATATGTGACTCTACAATGTAAACACATCATAATATGTGACCATACAGGGTAAACAGGTCCCGTGTGACCCTACAGCGTAGATAATTCACTCTTCAGGGTAGACAGTTCATATGTGATCTTAAAGTGTAGACAGGGCATGAGGGATTTCAAGGGATAGACAGGTCATATGTGATCCCACATTGTAGACATGCCATGTGGGGCTTTAGATGGTAGACAAACCATGTAAGATCATAGATAGTAGACGGGCAATGAAGGGCCCACCGGGGTAGACATGCTCTGTGAGTTAGACAGGGTAATCAGGTTACACAGGTCAGATAGGATACCATTGCAAACAGCGAAGCATCTGAGAGTTTAGACAAATTTACAGTAGTATATTGGTTTCAGGAACAGAATTTCAAAAGAAAGTTTCTTTGTTTCTTCACATTAAAAGAGCATACATAAGTGTTTCTTGCTTCAGATGTCCGAGGATAAAGGCAAGGAGACTCCTCCTAGCTATGTGGAAGCTATGGAGATATCCGACAAGAAAGGCAGTGTGGATCTTCAGACATCAGAGGCCGCCGTAACAACCAAGTTCACCAAGCTACAGATCATCAAGAATGTTGTCGTTCTCAGTTTCGGCTTCCTGTTCCTGTTCACTTCCTACCAATCTATGGCTAACCTTCAGACTAGCCTCAACATGACCGCTGGAGTTGGATCTGGAAGTCTGTCTATTGTCTATGGTGCCATGATTCTCTCTTGTCTGTTCGTACCACCGCTTCTGATAGCACATCTCGGCTGCAAATGGAGTATTGCATTGTCGATAATAGGATACATATTGTACATGGGGGCCAATTTCAAGCCAATCTGGGGCCTCATGGCACCTGCTTCGGTTCTGATGGGGCTTGGAGCTGCCCCTTTATGGGCTGCCAAGTGTACTTACCTGACACAGACCGGAGTGTGGTATGCCAAGATAACAGGGAAGACCGAAGATGCTGTCATCAATGCTTTCTTTGGCGTTTTCTTCATGATGTTCCAGTCAAGTAAGTTACGACCTAACTCCTTTCACTTCAAAGGAAATAAATATGAATCAGAAGTTATGTCCATCACTGCACGTCTCATACAGTTGCTGGTATATTTTGTTAATGGACACATTGGGATTTCATCTTTTGAAAGGTAAACACTTTTAGGTATTGATGTTAAACTGCAAAGAATGTTTGTGCGAGTAGATATCACACAGATGCATCTTTTGACGTCTAAATATGAAAGCATGTATGTGAATGAACTCTGTCAACCGCTGAAACAATTTATGACCATTCTTATTTGCGAGTAAATATACGGATAGTAGTCAGAAGTTGCCTTTTCTCTCGGTGTAGGTACTACATGAGAAAACCTTATCGGAATTTAGTTGATTTTAACATGAGCATAACTTTGTAAGTTGTTGGCTTATTGTCTTTTGTAATTCAGGTCAAGTATGGGGTAACCTCATCTCGTCGACGATCTTTAGCAACCGCGGTTCCAACGAGTCCGTGGACCAGTCTCCTGAAGCTCTCAGTCTGTGTGGTTCCAGATTCTGTCCGACCAGTGTGAACATCACTAATGCCACCAACCTTGTACGTCCAGTGGAAACACGGGTATGATACACAGAATAACAATAATAATAATAAAAATAGTAGAAATAATAATAATAATAATAATAATAATGTCCACTTCTGATATATTCATCTACTAAGTATACTGACGATCATAAGAAAGTATACCGAAACGTTTTATTTGTTGCGTTTTATTACAGTTTGAGAACGATCCAGTTGACAGTTTAATAGTGATTCTTGTGCATATCAGATTTGACATCTTGTCAAATGTTAATACCTTCAAAGTAAAAGGTTTGCATATCCTTAGGATTTTGACCTTTTTAACATGCCCAAAACTAATCGGTATACTTTCTTTTAATCGTCAGCATAGTTGCTCTTAGCACTGCAGACTGTGCAGGCAGAATTTCTGAAATAGGTAAGTCTGGGTTTTAGTTTTAAAGGCTTCGACTGATGAAGATCGCTTAATGTCATCTGTCGAAGGGTTCCACAGCATTGGACCAAAGCTTGAAAATGTCTCAATCCAAAAACGTTTTACAATTAATCTGGCAGACTACTGACGATAAACAAGGACTACCACAGAACACAGAGAGAGGTTAATGTGTAAAGTGCACACTCCAGATATACTGATTTGGAGCACGGATCCACAGAACAGAATACATTTGCCTTTTATATCATTGGCCCTCTGTCAGTATCTTTCCGACAGTCACATGCTGCTCATTGGCCTCAATGTAAGTGTAAGTGCAGTAAGTGTCCCGATAGACTTTGGGCCAGTTGGATCTGGAGTTTTCTTTCTTGTAATTGACTTTCAACGTTTTGACAATCAATTCTCTCTCAGATAAAACGTGAACAGCGTTTATAGTAACCACAATATAAGCCACTTCACTTTCACTAAAATACTTTTACTTTTTCTATTCTAGGTGTACCTTGTATGCGGGATATATACGGCATGCGCAGCTGCAGCGTTTGTGTTGATAGTCTGTTTTCTGGATCGCATAAATCTGGACAAGGATGCCGAAAAAGGATCTAAGAAAGTGTCACCGCGGCTCCTGATCGCCACCTTCAAACACATGTGGAAGTCTCATTATCAGAAGCTGCTGATTCCACTTACCATTTACAGCGGAATAGAACAGGCGTTCTTAGGGGGAGATTTCACGCGGGTATGTTATTTGATGTTGGTGAGATTTCCGAGGTTGATCCTCACGAGTCGGTGAAATAGTTAAGCTGGTAAAGCATTCAAATTTCTAGGTTCTGTGTTGGCATACGTCTGGAGGGGGCTTGATACTCACTGCTTGTAAACGGGTCTACCCTTTTGTCTGACAGTACAGTGTATATTAGGCATGGGGTTCAGTTTAGGGTTAGGGGTATGTTAGGCTTGTAGTTAGGTAATGGTTAGATTTAGGGTTAGGGCAAGATTAGGATTAGAAATATGATTGCGGTAAGGTTAGGCCTATAGGATGTCGGTCTAATGGGCTGTCGGACTATTACATTCAACCCGAATCTAACAACTAATTACCGATGTATGAGCTTTGGCACGCAGGTTTCACGGCATTGTGTGGACCAGCTCATCAGCAATGATGTTTGATCTAAATATGAGTACATCAGTGTTACAGTCCGAGTTAGAGAACTATCCGATGGTAGCAAAACAAAATTGCTTTCTCACAGTTTCATTTACCGGACATTGCAACTTGATACATTATGGTCACAGTGAACTGTCCCTTGTCTTTCCTTCCCAGTAAGCTACAACAAACATACTGTGGAAATGCTTCAAACTCCCTTTTTACATTGATGCGCGAGCAGAGACATTCGATTTGTTGAGGTTCGTGGCCAGTCGAATACACACATGGCACACAGGCCCTGAGCTGGAGAAGTTAACAAACATCTAGCGCAGATAGTAGTTGGATGGGTGACCGGTAGGGGTTGTAAAGTCCTCAAGCTTTCAATGGTTCAACCTGCATCACACTGTGACACCGGCAATGTCACATGTGTCCACCTTTGGCAAATGGCTTTGGTTATCGGTTGCCTTTGCAATTTGGTATCCTATTGGAAGGGTTGGCCTTACTTATCTTCCAGTTCCGAACAGTTTGGGTTGTATGTATTCCAATGAGTTTAAATGCGTATGGAATATACATCGTAGAAATGAGCAGGGTATATATCGACTTTTGTTAAGACTCTGAGTCGTGGCATAGAAACTGGACATCTTACTCTACCACAGCTATCTCTGCTTGGACGTGCCTCAAGCACAGCTAGGAAAGGACATGACTTGCGTAGTCTCAGTAATAATAACCTACCTCTGATTTTACATATATTTGAGGAACTTTACAGCCTTGGGGTCTTGACAAAGGTCTTAGCAGGGTAGTAATAATTACATCTGTGATTAAAGTATGTGTCAGCATGGATTAGGAGCAGGGCCAGCTTCCAGCCAATTGGACTCATTTATCTCAACTGGGCCTCTTTCTCTCGCTCTTTCTCTCTCTCCTCTCTCTCTCTCTGGTCCGAATTGTACTCCCTACATAAGGGGGCACTGCGCTAAGCTCTCTTCCGTTGTACATTGGTTCTATTTTCTTTTTAGCTGGCAACTGGTTCCAGTCCAAGATTTTGACTTTAAATAGTGAGTATCAACTATTTTCGTGATGGGATATGGCCCAAATCATCACGAACATATATGATGACCACTATTTAGAGTCAGAAACCAGGACAAAATTTGGCCCGGCAAGGTAGCTCCGCGGATCCTACAACCCGCCCTGAGTAGGCCTGAGTTATGTAAATGAAACTCACACCAGGATCCGGGACACGTGTCCCCTCCCCTCCGTCTTCACCTCGCCGTTTAAAATGTGTTCTATGTTAACGATAAATAAAGCCCCCAAATATTGTGAAAACTTGTGAAATGGGTTCAGATTACACCATTGTTCATGTTTATTTGTCACAATTTTCCGGGGGAGCATGCCCCCCCCCTAGAACAGTATATTTTGCATTAGCTATGCTGTGTTCCCACCCTTAACAGAAATCCTGGATCCGCCCGTGGACTTTGATTAATGTGAAGAGAATCATAATGAATATTTATTTCATAATTTCAGTCGTACATAACCTGCACCCTGGGTATTTGGAACGTCGGTTACATCATGATCTGTTATGGTGTTGTGGATGCTTTGTGCTCCTTAACATTCGGTCGACTGGTTCAGTACGTGGGACACATTCCTTTTTTCATACTAGGTATGTCTGAATATGATTCTGGTCACGATAAGAACACATTTGTGAGGACAAAAATACATCTTTGTGTACAAACCTAAATCAATTTCCGAAACCAATTTTCATTTTCCGATGTTGGTGAAGCAAGCGAATCCGGAATATAATAGAGTGTCAGCACGTATAATTTCGATTTAGTTACGTTTCTAGTCTTCAAGAACATGAATTCAATAATTGAAAAGTGTAAGGTAATGCATAGCTACATAGTTATTTCCCACAACGGCTGCTGCTGGTATCGAGATGTTAGCTTAGCCACATTAGATACATTTCTGGTTCTACCTTCAAGTTCAGCTTATGTCGACCTTGCGTGGAGTAGGAACTGGTAGCAACTGACTGAGCGGCGTCCGATCGGAGCTTGTGCGCGGGCGACATAACCATTCTTGCAACTGGCTTACGACTACTGGCATGAACTAGTATCCTGTATCCTGAGAATAGCACATGTTCTACTTCTGCGTCCAGTTGCCCACTGTATCCTGTTGGACGCAAGCGACATAAGCGTTCTTACGACTGCCAGCAACTTTATCCTGACAGTTCCGTCTGATCGCCGTCATCTCCAGTCGTAGTCAACATAAGCTACCAGTTCCAGCTAGACGCTGTCAGTTCCATGGAGTCGCAGTCGACATAAGCTAATCTTTAGACGAGTATACAGAGTGTTGCGAACGTCAACGAAATGACCCGAACACATAAGTATAAAATATACACGTAAGTGACAGTGTTGTTGTCAATAACCTGCGCCATGACCTCACTGAAAATGCATGACACACACCCATCCGGAGCGTGGAACTGCTGACGGAGGGATGGACGAAAAAATAGGACTGTACTTTGTATTTTAAATTTGCCCGCTTCTCTCCACAAAGGAGTTCGGGTATGGTGCTTCTGTACCATACACTATTAAACCAACCTTCTCACAAACGCTTTAATCACGCATTCATTCATCTCCTTCAGCATGTGGTAGATTAGCAACAGGGCAGCAGAACGTTAAGACAGGTCTCATGAATTGCACGTGCGTTCACTTTCAAAACCTCTAAAGTTTTAATGAACTCGTCTGAGGAGGTCGTGCCTCCCACAGGACTTCTGCGCAAGCTCAGCTTACATTTGGATACCAGTAGAAAGCGTTCAACCCAGATAACTATAGTGACGCTCAAAAACGATACTGAGAAAAATGATTGCAATTTTTAATTACTCTTATTAAATAATTTTGTTCATCCAAACGTTTCTTACTTTCGTAGCAAACAAGAATTCTGTATAAATATCTCTGAAAATAGCCAAATTTTGTTTGTCATCTGCAAACCCTGGTGTAGTTTCTTTGCGCGTCAGTATACATGGACAGGTCTTGTATTGATTCAGATATGGTTGAGGTTAGGATGTCAGGGGATGCCTATATCCATGAAAGATTACCGAATACTCACTAGATCCATAATCATTCACCTCTCTCATATCCACCAATTAACAATGTCACCAATTAACAATGTCACAATAACTACTCTGTTCCAGCTTTCTTTCTCCATGGCGGCTGTCAGATAGCTCTGTTGTTGTGGATGCCAAATCCAGACAACGTCATCATCTACTACATCATCGCCGCCTTCTGGGGTATGGGGGATGCAGTCATACAGACACAGATTAATGGTATTGTTGGTTTGAATTAAGGCCTTAATAGGGTGATGTGTGCATTGGCTACTCTTCTCTATAATATACTGACGTCCAAACGAAAATATACCAAATGATTTCAATTATTTTCCCTGACGTCTTTATGCCATAGTTGATCAAAAGGATGCTTGGATTTCGGTGAGTGTAATTTGATTGACATCATCTCTTGAAGGGATATCTCTTGTATATCCAACGCATTTGTGAATTTATTCAGTTGTCTCTCAAAAGCTTGGTATACTTTCTTTTGGACGTCAGTATATATATAAATTTATATACTGCCAGGCAAAAGAAACGCTGCCAAGATTTTGAGAGACTACTGAATAAATTTACAATTGCGTTGGATATGCAAGAGATATCCCTTCAAGATAAAAAAGTTTTATCAACGACATGATGTCAAACCAATTACACTCGTTGAAATCCTAGCATCCTTTTGATCAGCTATGACGGAAAGACGTAAAGGAAAATAACTGAAATCATCTGGTATCGTTTCTTTTGTCCGGCAGTATATACTAGTATTACTAAATGTATTATATATTAGTACATCTGGTAGTGTCAATAATTGAGCAGTTGTTCAAAAAGAATGTTTGTCAGTTTTACGGTCAAAATTAAACATACTATTTCTTGTGTTGTCCTATTGCGTGACTACGTTAAAAACAGTCATATGAGCATGCACTGTGCATGGATATATGCGCTATATAAATAGACTATTTATTTATTTATTTAAAAGCAGTGACTAGTTATCATTTGCGTTGTGGATGTATATATCATTTGCGTTGTGGATGTATATTAACCCATAATGGTGTGTACTGCTCTTTCATCGGTTATAGAGTCTTTTGGGAATGGTTTGGAACTGACAATATGTTACGTGCACGTGACATTAGTTATATAGAGAGCGCATCCTTGTTCTGCAGAGAAACGAGGCTCTGATATAGCTGAATATCGCTGAAAACCGTATTGGAAATTACTCTGCATGTCGTTATGTGACTACCTCTCTTCACATTGATTTTGTTTCAACCTCGCTGGGCTTCGGGGGAGTGACGTGGCGCCGCGTAGACAGAATAAGGCCCAGGTACTCGATGCGTGTCGTACAGAGCGACTAAAATGCAAATCTTTTGCTTTCACGTTTGCTTTCATGTTTCACGTTGCGTTATGACTGAAATATTGCTCTTGCAACGTAAAGCTTCCTCTTATTGTTTCAGCTTTCTATGGGTTCCTGTTCACAGACAACACGGAAGCTGCCTTCGCCAATTACCGACTTTGGGAATCTATAGGTTTTATCCTAACGTACGCCTACAACGACTATCTGTGTACATATATCAAGTTGTATGTGTGTATTACAATGTTGTGTGTCGGTATGGTGGGATATGGGATAACGGAACTGCTGGTGAGACGAACATCAGTTGCTTCTATGGACTTGTCCACAAAATGAAGACCACGGAAGTGAATCTGTAAATATCGTATTCAGCGTTGCATGTAATGCATTAAAAAGTTCATGAAATTACATTGGGAATGGCAGTGTATGATTACAGCCATGTTCATTTGATAAAATGAAATCTTATTGCTTGTCATTGGCTTGAAATTGATTGATTTTACTAGTTTCATAACTCAAAGACTCAACTCTGAAATATACTGACGTCCAAAAGAAACTATAGGCCTTTAGAGACGACTGAAACAAACAAAGGCTGGCTATTTTCAGAGATATTTATTTAAGACAGTCTTGTTTCAGCACGATGCGAAGCAAATGAAACTCCACAAAAGAAAGAATATTTTTTATGAACAGTGGCACAAAAACAGGAGTTGATAAAGGGTGCAATAATTTGCTTGAAATTAGAATTTGAATCAAAATGCCTGTGAAATAGCAAACATTAACTCATTTATTAGGTCCGACTTGTCTTGTGTTCAGCGCCCAAGATGGACATATTTTTCCATCGCAGGGGCGCAGGATGCGGCAGTTGTTAGTGTGTCGGAACACTGATCTGACAGGATTGGCATTCATAACGCGAGTCCCGCTCGGGTACCTCTCTTTCAACCCGGAGATTGGAGCCTCACGACATGACGTTGGTGACACCGTGGTGAACGAATGTCGAAAACCACTTAAGATCCAAAATCACTCACTCGTACTAATTTCTTCCATCGCAACTAAATGGAAAGACTTAATTGATGCTACATCGATGTTTAACTCCGCGGGTGTCGGTTCGAATCACAGACAGGGTTAACCTAAAAATGAAATTACCTTTCCGGTATTGAGCTGTTTGGTCTGTACAGTCGTAACCGTGGCATGGTGCAGCAAGCTTACTGGTATATATATTTTTCATTGCGTGACAAATGATGGAAGTAAATATCACACAGTCAGTCTGAACTGCAGATTTTCGTGCTTGTAGCCTGACATGAAAAGGACGTTCATTTCACTCCCACTGAATCTATATCGGATGACATCTGTTAGAGGGATTGCTCTTGGGGACCAGTGTTTTATTTGGAGGCGGTGAAAATTTGCGGGGGAGGGTAGTCGTATACAAATGATACAGCCATATAGCGGGACTATAAAACGAGGGCCATTAAAATTACACATACCTCTTTAGAGGTCATAACAAATTACATAGGCAATCCGGTGGGTCATTAAAACTCATAACAGGTTCTTGAAGAAAAGTCACCCAAACCTCCGTTATTCAAGACCGCAAATTGCCAATTTGAAATGTAATACTCCCACGAAATTGAGTATGACATTCAATGAGAAAGTCGTCCCATTTCGAATGAACAGTTTCGAATCTCAAATGACTTTTGAAATGTTTTTATGACTTTTGTAAATGCAGATCTACAAGGGGGCGCCCATTTGATATTTATTGGGGTGGGGGGGGGGCTGAAGGTTTTAAAAATAAATAGTTTGCAGAAAATGTTGAAGAATAGATTACATGAGTCAAGAGTAAAATGTAAATAGACTGTATAGATATATATACATGTATTTCTTATTGTTCAGTTTAAAATTATTAATTTATCATAACAAATTTGAAAATGCACTTCGGGCGCAAACATTCCAATTAACCTTTTTCTCCCTCTTCGAATTACAATTTATATTCCTGTAATTACATTCAAAATCAAATTAAACGTTATCTGAACACACCTATTTAAAACAATAGTTCATGTCTCGTATTGTCTCAGAATAGATCGGATGAAAACAGTTTGCAAGCGAAAACTCGTCAAGCCTACCCCTATTATGACAATGAAATGGTCGCCCCTTAAAACTAGGTTTTGTTCCACAGATAAATGTGGTTAATTCACTTTCAACGTGTATATCTCAGACAGATATATTTATTTAAGATAAAAATAACCTTTTGAAACGATAAATTGTCTTTCTCGATGTTATTGCGCTGGAGATAGGTGAATGGCTTTATGTTGCAAGTTTCGTTGACGATTGATTAAAAACAGAAATCAGTTGGAAGTGATAGCCTGATGTGAGAGACCAACCAGACATATAAATAACTCTTTTCTAACAGATAACCGTACAATCAATATTGAATCGTCAACCTCATTGCTGTCTGGACCAGGGTTGTAATAAAGGAGATGCGTAAGACGGTAATCAGAACTCTTCAATTTCCAGTTACTGTTTTGATAAATCATGTTGACTTCAAAACATACTACTGGACAAAAACCAGATTCATCTTAATGATGATATAGACTACTCATAAGACGTTTAGGGCCAAAGATGGTGAGAACACTATTTGATTAACACGACGCAGTGCATCCGAGATCCACATAACATGCTGGCACACATGACAGATACCAATGTGAGCATGTTTAAAGTGACAATCATAAACAGCATGTGCAAATGTTGCATGTGCCGATACATCCGAAATTTCAGATTGTGTGCAACATTTCACGTTGAGCATATTTCTTAAAATGCAATAACCTTCATAGCATTCAATGTTCACCTGATCTTTCAACTAAGAGATGCCTTTCCAGTGGTAATGGCATTGCACAAAAACACCCTTTCTAAATTTATGCCCATATGGCTAGTTCCGGCAAACGTTCAAACAGCAAACTCCATTATATCAGTTTGTGCTTATATCAGGTTTGACCCTTAGCTTCTTTTGAGTGGTATATAATTATAACGTGCTGGACTCCATGCATCAAGTGCATGCTCAAAGTGCCAAGATTTATAATTACCCCGGTCATTTGAACAATATTTAATCCACAACATAAAATGTCAACTCCCTGGGAGTATACAAGCCTGTTACAGGTGATTGAAGATTAACATCACATTATTATCACTTTCCGGTCAGGTATCCAATTTCAGCTGATGAACTGAGGCAACTGACGAGCAAAGTCACTTGCTTGTGACGCAGGACGAACCCTTGCAGACCCGAGAGCTTTGCAGCCCAAGCCATCAACCAATTCAACTTGAGCTGCAGGATCCTGCTAAAAGTGATATCCATGAAGGTTTATAACAATGACAATGATGTTTATTTCAGAAGTGAAGGCCACATGGCCCAAAGTTCATTTACATGACATAATCATACAGCGCATGCGCACGCTTATTTTTACAGAGGTAGATTTCTTTTTAAGTATATAGCTAAACTTTTTTCTCTACTGTCTTTGTAAAACGGACAAATTAACAAGAAATTATATTTATCTTCTGTTTTACATAAATTACATTTGGTACAAGTCAAGACATTTTCGTTGGTCAATCCCTTAAAACGGTTTTGCTGGACATTCAGTTTGTGTGACAGACAGCGAAATCTACACAACACTCGCAAAAGATATTTATGAGAGGATAATTCAAGGACATAATTTCTGGTTGTAATAAAGATCTATAGCCAGAATAACATTGAAGAAAGGAAGAACTATCAACTTTTTATGCCACCGTTGTAACTGCTTATCATAACATTTTTGCTTAAACTCAGTGATAACACTATTTACATCGCCACAGACGTGTGCTATACACGTATGAAAATCCTGTTTCAAATAGTAATAAGCGAACATGTGAAACCCATTTAAATTTACCGTTTTCGTCAAAAGGTTTTAGCATAAGGTAGCACGCATGAGGATATCTTTTAATACACATTCTTAATAATCTACACCAATATTTTATACAGC
>JAUELE010137573.1:0-14152 GCA_031471655.1 Diodora aspera
TGTCAGTTCAAAATGAAAAGAGGTTAGAAGAAAAATATATCTTAAAATAACACGAAGTCTATATCTGTTGAAAAGCGGGCAAGGATCAAAACAGACTCGCGTTGTACCATTTTCCCTATTAAGGTGATCGTTGACATCCAATTAGAAATTGTGATAATCAGCAAAGGTTTCCTTCTGCTCGTTCTGTCTTCCGTCCATCACAATTACGGAAAGACTTTTTAACATATATCCGCATAAAATGTGGTGCACACACAAGTTGTGTCCGCGAATACCTTTTGTTATTTTGAAATCTTGATCATTACTATGAATTTCGAATAGGATTTTCGAATAGGGGGTCCAACTTGAAAGGGGGGGGGGGGTCCAACATGCAAAATGTCAGTCACATCCGGGGTTGGAAGAGTCTTTACCATGCAATTTTCCGTATTCGAATTTCAAAAAGGGGGGGGGGGGGGGGTCAGGTACTGAAGAAAGAACACATTTCCCACCTTACTTCAACAACCTTTATTGTACTCTTGTACGCTCGTACTTAATAAGATTTCCTTGTATGTAACGTATCAGTTCAGCTCCCAACAAGGGAACAAGATATTCATGTATGCATTAAACATTAATATGTGTTATTGTAAAATTATTGCATCAGTCAAATGTGGCAAAATCGTTTTACGTCTTTATTCCCTATTAAGATACAACTGGGCGCCACAATGTAAATGCTATGCCCATTTTCAGCTGAGCGAACTGAGACACGTGAAGTAAAGTACTTTCCTTGTCCAAGGGGATAGCATGGCCCGGACTAGGATCGAACTCGCGACCTGACTATCGTCGCATTAAGACTTGTTATGATTTATTTATTCTTGGGTTCGTGGCAGAAGAGTATTGGGGTGGGGTGGGAATGAGAGGAGGGGTGCCTAAGGACCCATGGACACAATCACAAATGGAAGTCTGAGCGAAAGGTTTGGCAATACCTGGTTACAAGAAAGACTCACGCATTATAACAACGTTTATTCACGATACATGTATATGGGTTATACGTTGAAAAACAAACATCTGATAAGAGTAGAAGTTAAAGGGACATGATCAAAGTTGCATCTCACATACCGAACAAAGAACTGAAAAAACTTTCAAGAACGATATATCAAGTACAAGAACGAGTACAAGAACGATATATCATTTAAAAAACGACGAAATCCTTGTTAAAGTTACTACATATGTTTCCGAATGGTATGTCTGGTTATTGCACACGTTCGATAGTTTGATTGACAGCCGTAAAGGTAACGAGTGCGAAGCATGAGTTTCCTCACGGCTGTCAATCATACCATCGAAAGTGTGCAAAACCAGACAAACCACGAGGAGCAATGTGGTAATAGATTTATACCACGCCCCTAAAGTGACGTCAGAAGGCGTAAGGGGCGCTCCGTCAAAAGTGCGCAGTGTATGGAGATTTATTGCACACTTTGGATCCGAAAAAATTGCCGCTGCTTGCTACAAATGAAAATAATGGACGGTTAAGTACATTTTATTCGGCGAGAAGCTTACTTACCCGAACTCGAGACTTGAGTTCTAAATGTTCCCCATTTTGGTGACGTCATCCTGTTTAGGGGTTATAGCTCAAACGGCGAAAAGCCACAAGGGTAATACCCCAACCTTGACGACAAACCTGCAGCTGGTGAAAACAGTTTATAGTCTACGGACAATTCAGGGTAATGATCGAGTGATCGTTTGTTGTCACAGTTGTGTCCAAACAGTGTCACCGTCTATCTCCGTTTCGTCTAATTGTGACCGGTTCGTCCACTCACATGTCACCGTTATGGCGTGTCACCGTTTTAGCCACTTCCATATTTGCTTACCTTCCCAAAATGCAATGCGGAATCTTTTTTTAGCGTTAGACGACGACAGAAAATCCCTTTTCTTTATCGCGCCAAATAGTGTGAACTCTTTGCGTAAAAAAGATCGGCAAAAATGCAGCACGGTATTGTATCACAAGTTGAATTGAAAGCCAAGCTATTAACATAGATTGACGTACCTGCATCTTTGATCATGTTCCTTTAAGAGATCTGTTTTCGTAATGGTGTATTCGCTTGGACAGTAAACAGTTGTGACTGTTACTCCGTCTTGATAATATATAACATCCCTTCATCGTAGTAAGTTCATTAAATAAGTGTCAAACTCGTTAAATGTAAAGGTGCATCGTAGCTGAGAAGAAAAAAGAGGCGCAATTCACTGTGAAATTAATGCACCAGGCAGTATATGTTTTACAAGCAGTGTTACATTTAAGATACAGTTGACAGCGTCTGTGCTTGGATGTAAAACATGAATGCTTCATGATCGGAAAGATGATGCAACCAAAGGTTACTGTCAGTGACTTATATTACTTACATGAATTAGCTAGTTATGATAAAGTGTTTCCATAACCATGCAATTTCAACACAAATAAATAAGACCATATGACCATATTAATGCCAGCAAGTCAATGCCACGTGGAAACAATTTGATTGATCGACCAGAAAAGACGATGTTTTCAGATCTGATCATTAACAGGGTAACTGATATTTGTCATTTCTCACGCCTACCCAGAAAAAACATCTTGGTGACTATCCTACCTGGAAAGACCACCGACGCTGTCATTATTATTATTTTTATTATTATTATTATTATTATTATTATTATTATATAAAGCTTATACAGCACACACATCTCCACGCTGCACAGCATGCTCAACTCGCTCTGTTTTCGCCGGTTAAAGGAATTCCGCAACCACACTTATACAGTCTCCCTGGGAAGTATACAGCTATAGCAGCCATTTAGGCGCACCGAGGTAATTCTCACAGACACTATTTCTTCCTCACGGGTACCCACTTAACAGCTGGATGGACTGTGGTGTATGCATGTGTTCCACTATCTGGTCATTTACCAACGGATGACTGGGTTCTTTTACGTGCACAGGGGTGTGAACTGTACACGGGGGGAAGCGAATCACTGAAAGGACCTTCACTTAAGTTAGTCCCAAGGCAAAAATGAGCCCGCCGCTTAGGTTGGAACTCGGGACCCTTCGCTTCACAGCGTAGCGCTTTTATCCACTCGGCCACCATCCCCCAAATGGGTGATGGTGGCCGAATCATGCAGGTAAGTGAAGTTCTTCGTTTCTCATGCCTACAAAAAAACACTTTGGTGACTCTCCGACTCGGAAAGACCACCAACGCTCTCAGATCATGTTCATCATAAACATTAATGTAATTGCTTTTCCTCGGCTCTCATTTTGCCTACGGGTCATCTAATGGCGAGGTCAACAACATCGTTTGAGGAAATAATCGCGTGTTTATGACCATCACCAAGGGATCCATGCCACAGGCGGTTTTCATAAATTGCACATATTATATCAGTGATGGATGTCCAATAACTCCAAAGGGCCCATAAACGGATTAGGAGACAGTTTGAAGCATAGTAATTAAACATTAAAAGTTTATAGCTTCAGCTTGCAGTGGCACACATGTCTCTGAGTGCCCGTTTTGCCCATTACTAACGACCCATTGCATGTAATGGCAGCTCAGCACTAATCACCAGTCGGTTTGAGGTGCTGGTAGAACAACATGAAAAATGATTTACATCTTTATGAAGCAACGTCAAATATACGGCAAGGTACATCAAGTTAACAAGGACCCATGTGCTGGATCAGTTTTATAAGGCAACTTCAAATGCTATCTCTTTCAGTGGCATTTAAAAGCGTTTTCATTAAATAATAAAATTATACTTCCTCATGGATTGCAGTTCTAAAATTATTGTTGACGGGCGACTTTTCAACAGAGTTCCTAGCGTCGTTTTCAAGCAAATGATATGAACAAAGAAAATAATTGGACAAGAATCAACCAAGAAGTGAAATCCATGAGGAATTATGTTATTTAACTTCAAATGCATTGTAACCTTCATCTACAATTCGGGCGTGCATAAAGGGTCACTGTCGTTTTTCGTTAATGCTATTTTCGTTGATGCTATATTGAGCTACAAAAGAAACTATGTCAAGACCTTAATATACATGTATGACCGAAAGACAAGATCATTGTTTTAGCATGAGGGAGCCAAAAGACAATCAATAACAGCCACCTTTGACGAACAGTGACACGACACATTGGTTCGAAAAGGGATTGAAAAATATTTTTTTGGTATTTGTTTCTTTTGGACGTCAGTATACATTTATTGTGATGCATTCTCAGCCATAAGTCTTTTTAGTACAATTATTTAAATGTGTATGTTTTCTATTTTGTTTTTGTTTTGTTTTGGTTTAAGCGAGACGATTGGTTGTCTTTTGAGCCGTTTAAGTTACTACATTATGCCATATTTTGAAAGAGTACCAGAGCATGACTCTTATGTCTTATGTTATTCTCCATCCCTCTTTTAGTAGCACATGTCTAGGTTATTCTGTTGCAAATGTACTGCGTACCTAATAAATGCATTCATGCGTATCAGAATCGCCCTTTTGTGGAAAAGAATCCAGTCAAGGAAAACAGTTTTTATAAATGATTGTTTGGAATTTTCCCGCATCTTCTCTGCAGGAGTTCTTAACTATTGTCCCGTTTAAAGTTGGATACGTTGTCAACTGCAATGTTTTCGTTTCGCAAAATAATTTTGGGATCGATAAATATACATTAAAAATATGTACATACCACGCTTGATGCATAAAACATAACATGTTAAATGTTTTCCCTACTCTCTAATACAAATAACATATTTAAACTCAGGGGAGTGTTTTGATAAGGAAAGCGTTCGCAAACTATCTGAGCAGTTTTGTTGTGCACATCGCTTCGTTCTACTTTATCTCGGTTATTGTGAATAATATCCATGTAAATATCTTGAACAGTCTGCCATGCACGCAACAAGTGACTGTGATAATCTGCAACAACGTCAACAATTTACCGATGCTCACAACAATTTTCTCGATCGTTTGCAAGAGTTTCGAAACATCCGGTCTGCATTAAGCATAACTTGTGATGTATCCAGCTATCTAGTAATCTCCATGTCGCGACGAATAATGTTTTACGACGGCTACGAGCAATTGGTTTGTGATGATACTGTAAGGAGTCTTTTTAAAAATTGCAAACTGAATCCTGTTCAATCGTCCATGATTAAGGAGTTACGACTTATTTATTGACGCAAACACTTTTATACATGTAATGTCTACCCTAGAGTATATGCTATTTATTTCACACAAAATGCTCTAAACATTTGTCCCGTTATGGAACACGTATCTAACTTTAAAGAAAGTGCATACATGTACATGTACTTCTGGGAGTTACAATAACAGATTGTTTTGGTATCATTTAAAGAGTAAACTCAAAACGTTTGGAAAACTCTGGGTATTTATATGAAAGAATTCGTACACATTTATTTCTCTTAACACGTTTGGCCTTTTCAAATTCATAACTATATTTCCTCCTGATCCTAATTCTCTGCTACAATAAATTAGATTTCCCTTAAATTATAACCTTACAAGGGCCAGCTTTAACAGGACCTGGACAAGCCCATATAGAAACAGTTAGTGCAAAATTAATTTACTTCCGATTGATTTTTGTATAAATGATTTGATTTCCCTCTGGACCCTGTGAATGAACTCATCTCTGTAACTGTGTTTGACGGGACACTAACTAACATCGAGGGATAATTACCAGGTTCTTGCAAGGTTTTCCTGAAGATGACGTCTGTTTCCGTGTAAAGGGCTGTGAATGATTGGGTGTATCTGATTTGTTTCCTGGGCTCACGAGAGTGTAGTTAATCCCTTGCTTTCCTGCCCCAGCTGAAACTTTTGTTTTGGTGCAATTTGTCTGTTTTGGTTCAACGTTTCTGTTTTGGTGCAACTTTTCCTTTCAAAATATGTCTACATTCGTGTAACTAGCACATTAGTCATTTATGAGCCATACGCGTACTCTTCATGTGAAAAACGTTTATTAAAGTTTGATGTCATAATGTATTTCAGGAGAAGAATAAACTGCTTGCTGAATTACTTCTCGGTTGTTTGTTTTATTTTATTACCTCCGGCTTTATTCTTCTTCTTCGTGTTGGTCTTCTTCTTGCCCTTTTTGTTGTTCGATGGGCTGTCCCATGTGTTCATATTCTTGGTGTTGGTGTTGGTGATGGTGTTGATGGCGGTGGTGTTGTTGTCGTTGTATGTTTTAATATAGCATTCATTACTGCATGCATTTACATAACTACAGATAATTCAAATTGTCAATGCATAATGAAGTCCTTTCATGCACTAAGTTGTTCAGGCAATGTGATGAATTTTATTTCTAACCAACCTCGCATATATAATGTACACATAAATCATGTTAGGCTAGCGCAAGAATTGGTGGAAAGAATAATAGGTGGATAGACAGACGAAGTGAACAGGTTATGTTGAGTTGAGATTATTGTTTACCATGCATGGACAATATTTCTTCCATAACAACGTGATGTGCATGGTGCACAACTAGGGAAAAGACAGGTCATATTCTACTTCGACAGAAAGAAAAGTGAATGCAGAAGAGTCGTATTGTGGTCGCCTTGTACAACAAGTATTGGGGTACTTGGCCCTATGTTTATAAGTAACACCACGTCACTTCCTGATATCACACTGCGTAGGAAGTGAATAATTTAACCATGGAAAGAGAGATGCACCTATATCATTTTAAACTAATTTCCAAGTATTGCACTTGAAACTCTATACCCATCTGCAAAAGCTTCCAGATTCATTATGTCATAAGAGAATGCGTAGTCAAGAAAAACAGGAGCCATTCAGATCACCCAGTGATAGCCTTTGATATCGAGGTTTACTTTTTCCGGTTCTCGGGTGCTACCTGAGTCCATGTGCGATCTCTGTTTACTTGCCAGGAGGGATCTTCTCCAACTGTTTACACGCGATAAGATTACCGTCATATGGAATAGGGTTTTCGTTCCTCATTTTGGTGCAGACTGGTGATCGTTTATATGACTAATATTGTTTTAGTTCAATTATGCAGGTGTATGAGATTTAAACCAAGACAAACCTTCCCCATATAATGAGAATTTGATAGAGCCGATGTGTAAATATGCATTGGATGAAAACATTTCAAAACATTGGCTGACATAACAGTAAACTATAGCCAACTGGTTGGAATACCGACGATATCTAGGTTCACAAATATGTATTTGTGATGACCTTTAATGACATGCATTGTGATTACATGATGATAATTAGTTTCATAGATTAATGACATAACAATGATGATGATAAATTATGATTACATGTTGTGGGGTATATTGAATTAAGTATTTTCAGCAATTATGACAAATGTGTTACACGGCGTGTCACTGTGAACTGCAGTGTTATTTTCTCGTGTAGTTTGTTAGTTCCCAAATTTAAAAGTTCTGTTGGCCGATAACAGAAATATCAATTTCAACATTGACATTTCGCTTGCTGAGGTCATCCGTTCAACGATCATCGTCATGTGGATCTTTGTGGGTGAGTTGTCATTGTGCTCTGCTAATGAATCGTGTCTTCTCTGAAAAACACATCTATGAACGAGACAATCAATATAAGTAGTTTAGGTCTTGGTGTGTTTATGCAGTTTAAAAGGTAAATGGTGCATTTTTGTGTTGTTGGGTCCAGTGCTATATGTGTGGAATAAATAACATAAAATTTGTAAATCATGTATTGTAAAAGTGTATTGCTAAGTAAATAACGCCGTATTCCCTTTGTCCCAGCAGATGCAGGCGGATTTATTTTAAACTTTTAAATAACCGACCTTTTACAGAAGAATCGTCCGTCAATTTCCGAATGCTTTCCGAGTATGCCCCGAAAGCATAATTTATTTGCAAATTTGCAAGTGCAACGTTAATGAAGGCTCACGCAATTTTTCAACATTCAACCGGAAAGTTCGAAATGGATTCAGTTAACATGTTGGCCCACATGTCCCATGCCAATGTGTGCATGTTTCAAGTGACAATTATGAAACTAACACGTGTAAATGCTGCATGTACCGATACATGAGGGATTACAGATTTGATCCTGTATCTTACCTGTATCCCGTATCCTACCCTTGAAACTGTTATCCACCTCTTGCTTTTATACATGCATGTACATACATACATACATACAGACAGATATACAGACAGACAGACAGACAGACACAGACACAGACACACACCCTCACACACACATACATACATACATACATATGCATGCACCCATGCACCCATGCACCCGTCCGTCCATCCGTCCGTCCGTCCGTCCATCCACCCATACCATGAATGCATACATCCATCCATCCATACATGCATACATCTTAACATTTTAAATTCATGATGTATTGGCAGATGCAGCATTTGTATGTCTTGTTCGTGATTTTTACACATTGGCATGTGACATGTGTCTCAACACGTTATCATGTGAATTTCGAATGCAAGTCTTATTGTAAATAAAATTGTGTTATTACAATGTTTGACCCGAAGCTTTTGATTAGTGTATACACTCAGGCTCTGCGATAGAACACGCAACGGTGTCAGAAAGGTGTCATAATGACACTGTTGTCTCGATCCATACACGAATCGCTTACTCCTGCCTGATATGTTATGTCTGCCAACGTAAGTATGCGAGGTGCCAGATTCAGAAGATGGCCTATTAAACGGTAACCATGCAAACCACCTTTTGAATGACATGTACTTTTTTACGAACAGGTAAAACTGGCTCATGTACCACGGAAGTTTTGCGACCCGAAACTGATATTGGAGAAACAATAAACTGAGAAATTGCAGGACAAACAAACCCGTTATCGGATACATTTAAGTAATCATTCAGTGTCTGATATAATGGAGCTCTCAGCAATGTTAAACGTTGTAATTCGTTTGTTCAACAAAGATGGCGATCTTACATGACTCACCTTTGCATGTCAATGTTTATATTTACAGTTTGGTCATGTACGATATTTCCTAGCTTTTAACCTCAAGGCTTTGATCCGGCAGACGGTTTACATATCAAAATACTGCAATATTTTGTTCTCTTTCAAGAGGTGAAAATCGGGTTTGGTTATTCAAACAACGCAATATGCAGTTCTATTGTTCTAACACGATGCAATGTTTGTCTGTCCAATGAGAAAGTGCTGTTGCCAGTTCGGCAGTTGAATACCAATAAACATTAATGAAAAACGTGTTTTAATGTTGCGACTTTGAGAAAAAGGTATCCGAGAACACGAGAATCTACGCATATGTCTACGGCAAATAATGAAGGTAACGCAGAAACGGAAAAAATAACCATTTTTTGGTAGTATGTTGCGCGAAGGGTAGGCAAGGGCATAGTGTATTGACACCTTTGCCCTTGGAGGAGTGGACTAGGGGGTTCAGTAACCTACTTGCCTGAAACAATTACCTCCAATTAAACCGAAAAGCAGCTGCCCTCCTCCTGTCCGACTAATACCCCCATGGTAAGGGTATCTACTAATATTGCTTCCTTTGGTTGGATGGAATGTAATAAAAAATCAAATCCAGAGTCTCTTATGTGCCAGGATCAAGGTCTGCATACCTTTACATTAACTCTTCCACCCCCTGGTTATCTGTGCTGTTGGGATCTCCACATCAGATTTCCCGAAATGGCACCGTGAACACTTAGATCCAGTACAACAGAGTTGCTTACTGGTTGGACCTTGCCCAGCTATTTGTGTGAATACAATAATACAGCCGATCGGTTTGGGGTACTTCTACCTACTGGCTGCGGCCGTCAAAGGGATAAACAAGAACAACACTGAAGACACCAAAACGATCAAACTATTGCCAAGAAAGAAAGCACAAATGTCGATCACACAACAGTCAACAGCGGCGTTATCGTGCCTGTATTTTATGTTTCAGAAATTCTAGAACTGGGGATACGAACGATGTAAGCTAGTGGCTCAACCTGACCAGCTGGATTGAAACCCAACAGATAAATAGGCTTATCACCGGAAAATCAAGATGTTCATTACACGTATATCAGAACACAAAATGTTGTTATCATTTCTTGTTTATATGGTAAGACAAAGAAGTGTACGGTTGTGCCATCTTATTATTCAAACGAAACAAACCCGATGAATTCTAACATTGAGATTACTAAATGTGAACATCTGTACACATACTGTAACAAGATCGTAAGATATGGATAGGCTTGGGTACAACCTTTGGATTTGAGGGTTCCTGGTTTAAAAGGGGCGATGGTAGATGTATTTGTTTTAATTTATTTTTTTATTGTTTAACGTGACTTCCAGTCAATTATTTCGACGATATCGTCACGGTGGTTACAGGGGGCTCCTCTCTCCGGGGTGGTTACAGGGGGCTCCCCTCTCCAGGAAATACGACAGTGACCCGGGCGGGATTTTGGTAGATGTAGTATCCTGTGAGAGTTATCTCCCTTTAGTATTTCAGTTGCAACAACGTATAGGCATGGTGCGAAGTCGGGCCTACTGTTGTGTGTACTCTGGACTGAATAAACTGGACTGCTTCCATATGCGGCTCCCATTAGTCATATTCTACAGTAGTGGACTTCTTTCTGCAGACATAAATCTTGCTATACGCAGTGATGATTTGATGTTTAATCATGGCATCTCACTTGTTTTGTAAGTACCGGTCGCAGCGTGCATGTTTCCCCTCATCAATCATCTGGATACCAATTGGTTATAAATAATTACTTCCTTTGCTGTGGTCACTTTGTAACATTCAGCCATGATTTAGTTGTCTGTCTGATCAATCACACCCTGTAGTTCGAAATGCAATCCACCAGATTTCACCGCATCAAATGAAATGGGTGACTAACAGGGCCTTCTTTGTTGCGTCGCTGGCCACATTTACCATTGGCAATCTCGTTACGACATCCCTCTTGGTTTGTAAATCCCTCAATTCATACCGATCCCCTCTGAAGATATTCTTGCAACAAGTTTATGATATCCCTGACTACCAATTCCCGAAAGAATACGTACTTTACATCCAAGAAACATTTGCCAAAGTATCGAGTCTGAACTGCAATTATACCTCATTCTTTTAACCACCCCTGGAGCTATTTTAGACTTAACCTGAGGCTTCATATTAATACAAACTATTTTATGTCTCTCTGTAACAACCATACTGATTTCCAACAAGCAAATGGTATCGATTGCAAGATAAAATATGATGTTTACGAAAATTGGTACGAGATGAGTTCATTTGAGTCTACACGGACAAAAAAATCAGCAATCAAAGATCACAGAAGCTGATTTACGTTTACTTTAATCAACACAACTTGTTTGATAAGTACATGTATCAGAAAGATTGGAATTCTAAGTACGGCTTACATTTGGCCATAGGCCATTGGCAATTTTACCAACCTGGTTATCGACTTTCTCGTAGGTTAAATGGGATCCGCGAAAGGTCTGGGTCATTTCTAAGAAAACAATCATGTGGCCATTAAATCTCAATTTACAAATATATTCCAACTATATAAAACCTTTACCAAACTGATCAAAGATACGTCTGTATTTAAAACTAAGAATTCTTGTGCTAAAACTAAAAGTGTGAATTACAGGGTAGAGCACGGTTACAATTAAACTGTCGTCGGAATCCCAGGTTCATTCTCGATTCTTGTACCTCCCGTGGGGCACGAGGAAACAGTTCGCACTGAACTCATTAATATAGACGACCTTACGTGAGTTATTGATATCCAATGATAATCGTTAACGTTGTAACTGACTTCGGCATTATTGCGTAAAACGGTAATGACTTCGTTCATAACAAAATATTCGCTTTGTTGTTCTCCGATACGAAATCACGGATTTCGTAGTGTTTCTTATTTTCTGGGGCAGTAGGGATCTGTGTTTAATACGTCTTTCACGCCGACAGATTGTCTTCAATTTTCATTGGCTGATTGTTGCTTTAAACTTCTGTAATGCAACCAACACATGGTGCAGACACATCTCTCAACGCGAATTGGATCTTTGTGTTCCACAGGATGTAAGAGAAACGCGATCGACCTCAACAAAACCCGCTGGACATTAAGGTTGCAGTTCATTACACCCAGACATCATGGTGATTGTAAGTCAGAGTTTCGCTCAATTTATCTTATTACCACGACTGTAGACAACGAGCCTTAAACGGTCTTAACGGTGTGTCTGATTGGTAACTGCGTGTTTAAAACCTCTAGCACTAATGTTTAATTATAACAGTGAAAAAACATTTACGAGGCGTTAATGTCCAATGAGAAAACGATTGATTCAAATGTCGCTTCAATTATACATTGAAACTTAATAAATGTTTGGTACGTGTGGACTGACATCAGAATTTGTTTCATTTGGTCAAGAGGATATTACAAGAGTATTGGACTATCAAATAGTAGAGTCTATGTTTTGCTTATGTTCTGTTGTTAGTATTTTTAAAACCAAAATTCAGGTGTGTTGGGGTTCTTTACTTTTGCTCCTAATCAAATCACCATGGTATCCATTGTACGAGCAGCTTTTCCAGTCGGCAATCTTGCAATGTCAGTGTCGATCTATTGTGTTGCTGGTCATACACATTACTCCGTTATTTAAAACCAGATCCCACAGGTTTTACTGCATCAAATCAACTGGGAGACGGACATGTCCTATGATACATACTTCCGTGTTTTTGGACAGCCATAATTGTCATAACAGTCTCGATTCACCATCACCCGTGCTCTGTTAGCATCAGTCGTAAGTAGTTGATGGCACTGCATCAAGCCATGCACAAGCTCACTGAAGATGCAGGCTTTCCAACAACATATGATATCTAAACGGTTGCGGGATAAATCAGTCAGTTTGTCGATTGAGAAGACTGTGTCTCCGACTCAAGCAAGATGAGTCTCGGCAGTGGTTAATTTTGCTCCCGACGGCGCAGTACGTTCCGGTACAATCTGTGATGATGACATCGCCCTTGGTTCCACAGTATCATCCGTAGGTTTCAACGCATCAGGTAATCCAACTTTATGTGGGATCTTCGACAGTGTCCGTGCATAAGGAAGGTTGGCAAGGACACATAAAATACCGTCAGTAGAAGACGGAACAGAGAAACACACAAGCCCACAACGTCTCCAATCACCATTGATGGAAGAGCATCAAATGTACTCTCAAAAGAACAACACCACATACGGTATACATTTTTTTAAAACTGAAAGTTGGATATGCGGTCAAACGCAATGATTTCCTTTCACAAAACACCTTTTGGAACGATACAAATACATACCACGACCAATGTACAACAGATGTAGTATGTTTGTCGGTTTTACTGTGTCTTGAATATTCTAATATATTTTAGGACCCCCGGGTGACAAACTAACTGAAAAGGTGTTCCGAACTTTTCGATAGAAGCTTTAAAATATTCGTAAATCATCGGAAGAATAATCACCGAAGAAGAAGATAGTGCAAACAAGATAATGATCGATGATGAGGATGATAATGAGTGCAAACAGGTTAGCTCTGTCTTAGTCGTGTCTTGTACAGCAAGCATGAAGGTACTGAAGTCCGATTATCACGACGACATTCATCGACAGCAAATTGGGTTATACTGTAGGTGCTATGAGCATTTCTTTCACACGAAGTGTGCTAATGTATTGACTACTTGTTTTGTCAGACTGGTTGAGTAACCTAGCAAAGTCCAGCAACAATCGAAACCCCTTTTTAATTTACTTTCTTCTGTCTTCTTGGATCACAATATAAACATCGTGTTTAGCATTTGTGCTGAAAACCTATCAAGAAATAAACCCAACCATATTTGCTCAATTCTTGACTGATGATAATAATGATGATGATGATGATGATGATTGTAATAGTGATGACGGATGATGATGATAAGGATGAGGATGGACGGATGATGATGAGGATGATGACGAATGATGATGGACGCGTACGATGATGGATGATGATGCATGATGATGATGTGGAAGATGATGGATGAGGATGATGATGAATGATGATGGACGATGATGGATGATGATGATGAATGATGATGACGATGATGGATGATGATGAATGATGATGATTAGGATGATGAGGGATGGATGATGATGGACAATGATAGATGATAATTGATGCTGATGGATGACGATTGACGATGATGATGATGAATGATGATGACGATGATGGATGATGATGATGAGGATCATTATATATATAGTTGGTCAGCACTATCACATCTCTGCAGTTGT
>JAUELE010137683.1:1625-14151 GCA_031471655.1 Diodora aspera
CCCCCTCCCGGCTCATGCACCTGTGCATGTCAGTGACAGAACAATGTATGTATGTTAATTCAAAACCTTATGCACTTGTCACGTGATATGTATACATTCTATGCATCTGTCAGGAAAAACTCCACAAACATACCACCATATCTCACATAATGTGAATAGCAGCATTCATGCCTGCAATCTACATACTTATGATGAACATTAATGAACATTGTGGGTGTTTCCTTGGACAACTAACCGATTAATTACATATAATACATGTAGTTTGGACAGCAACTGTGCAACATAGGTATTGAGATTATATTATATTATATTATATTATATTATTATAAGCAAATGTTTACTCACTTACATGATATTATGTGAAAAGTACTATATTTTATTTACAGTTGCTTAAATAACAAACTTAATCTTTTGAAAATTACAATTATGCCACCAACTAACATAAAGGTAGGTTTTTAGTTCAGCTCTAAACTGAGGTAGCCATATTTGGAACAGTGTCTTGACCATTGATTTCTTGCAGTATACTGTGATGAACATGTGCATTAAAGAAGTTATTCAGTATAATCCTGTTTCTCTGCATATTTCTTCAAATAGACCCTGTATTTGTACTTTAAAAACATTGCAAGTCTAGGGATCGCTGATTACACAAGTATCGGTTCCAAATATTTATACTTAACAAAAGTATATATACAACAGAGAATAATAAATTTCAAGGCCAGCATGCAGTCAGTCTTCGAAAAGTCCTAAATACCGTTATGTCTATCGTTAACATGCAGTCATATAGGCTATGATAAAAGCATGTATTAACTCTTCATCTGAACTCCATATAAGAAATTGGTAGTCAAAAGTAGTCATATATCCCTTTCAAAAGGCTGTAAAAAGTATTTTATCCGTATTTCATACACAATGTATTAAGGGCACAAGGCCAGAAATATGCATACTCCATGAACTGCAGTCCAGTTTGACGCATGGGGCTGCCATGTTTGTTTACATGGTGTAAATTAGTTCTGCCCCCTGGCCTCTCTGGTGTGAATATTTACACCTACCTATTCGACCACCGTAAAAATGTGTCACTATAACCTCTTAAATATTTTTATACATAAAAACTACGCATAGAAATTAACATTATTTATATTAATTGAAATATGGATATACTAAGATCTGTGTATGGCTTATATATAGTCATTGTATGCATGAATGTATGCATGCATGTTTGTAATGTATTCATGTATGTATGTATGTAGCCTATGTATGTATGTATGCAACGATTAAAGTAACTTTGCTCAGTATATTAGCGGGCAAAATGATTTGAAGTATGTTTCAAATAAAATAAATTTGAATTTAATTCTAAAACGTAAAGTATGTATGTATGTATGCATGCATGCATGTTTGTATGTGTGTGTGTATATGTGTGTATGTATGTATGTGGCCATTGTATGTATGTGTGCGTGTGTCCGTCTGTCTGTATGTATGCAAGCTCTGTATGTCTGTAAGTATGCCAATGCACACGAATATTTGCACGCTTGTACAGGGACATCTGTAAGTTTCAACTGTTATCATTCTGGCATAATATAAATATTTACGTTTCGTTTCTTATTCTAGCTCAACATTGTAAATACAAACAGTTTTCTCTACATCTTCCAGAGTCGGTGTAAACGTCCACACGTGCGCATACCTGCTACAGAAGTAACGTCCACGGTATGTCAGAAATTAATTTTGCACGTGATGTTTGCATGTGCATGTGCTCACATGTGGCAGAATTTCCTAGCAACAAATGCACTGGGAGCCCAGGCGTTGATGAATGATCCCATTTCCTCCTGTCGTTTGCTCTATTAAGTCCGTTATTTCTCCTCAAGGACTCTTCTTTCTTCCTGCGTTTCATAACCTCCACCTGAAATTCCACCGTTTCTAAGGTGATAATAATGTCCAGGTGGTGACGTCATTTGTACTGTAGTTAGGACACTCTGGTGTTAGTTTGTCGGAGTGATGACGTCAATTGTATTGTAGTTAAGATACACTGGTGTTACTCTTATTGATTGTGATTATATACTGACGTGCAAAAGAAACTATACCAAGACTTAGAGAGACTACTGAATACATTCACACACATGTTGGATATACAAGAGATATCCCTTCAAGATTAGGAAGGATTATCAATGACATGATGTCAATCAAATTACACTCATTGAAATCCAAACATCCTTTTGATTAACAATGGCAAAAAGACGTAAGGGAAAATAATTGAAATAATTTGGTATCGTTTCTTTCGCACGTCAGTATATAATATATTCTAAGTGAGATGTATAATTAAGGTGAATAATAAATCATAAAATGAAATATGCAAGATATTAGAATATTTCGTAACATTAATTTATTCACTTGAAACAATCATGTGTTAGTTCAGGTGTATATGACAGTCTGAAGAATCTTACTATACCTGAAATCGCTAGCTGTAAATTATTTAAGGTTGTAAATAGACATATTGAAATGCATGAGACCAACTTGGATTGTGTTTTTCACTGATTATATACACATGATTCATTTAATTAAGAGAGAAAAATAAATCGTTCAACCTATTAAGGTACCGGACATTTTTAATTTATCAAAAATATAACCTAGTCTTCCTAAGGGGTAGAGTCAACCATTGCCAGACAGGGAGGATAAGTAACATTTGTTACGCAAAATACACAAATTGTCTCTTAGTTGTTCACCGACGAATTGCTACATTTTTTCTCAATGGGAGGGGGAGAGGGAGATAGATCCCTCACCCTGTTGACCAATGGCTCCACCTCTGGTTTCTCTTGATACTCTTTGTCAAGTGCAATCACTGCTCACCATGTCCTGTAGCAATTTACTGATGTCACATATTGCACTACGAAGTAATTTATAATTATACTGACCTCTATACGAAAGTGCATAAAGAATAAAGTGATTCAAGTGATCTAACCAAGTCTATCTTTGCATCACATTGTGACCATTCATATACGTTTAATGCATGTTTCCTGTGAACCATAGTGCTATAAAATATATCATTATTATTATTATTATTTACAGATTTAAAAGCTAAATATGCAACAGAAGAGAGTCGGGTGGTCCTGACACAGTCGCTCCCCGAGGGATCATCATCAGCTCAGGTACCCTTGCCCCCTCTACACGCAACCCAGACAGCGATTATTATTATTATAATTTTAATAATAATAATTATTATTAAAATACTCTGTCATTTAAATGCGCATGTGCAGAAACTGTATATTTGTTTTTTGCACAAAAGACCAAGCAGACATATCCAGTATACACAAGAAATCAATGTGACATCAGATTCATTTAATTTGAGGCGTGAAATTAAGTTTTTGAAGCACAATATTTACGAAATATCCGTTATGCAGTCATGTAGACTAAACCAAAACGAGATTACAAGAATTCGTGGTTATAAATAACATCTAAGGCGTTTTCATTAGTTCCGAAAGATTTATAACCCAGAACATGCATGTTGTCGTTCGTTCCTGGGATTCCATTCGGACATAAATTGTTACCAATCAACCTCGTTTTACAAGCAAAAAGTGTTTCTAAGATACAATGATTTGAGACTATGTTTCAGGTCATTCAAAGATGTTGCATCACGACTCGACACATGCAGATGTATACTCAAGAACTGATACGATCCTCAATAATATATAATGCATAATGATAAACGTTATATAATTATAAGCCGCTATTTTAAAAATATTTGATATTTATGAAGAATTGAATGGAGGCAAGTTTCAATTTTCTGAAATATAGATAATACTTAAAAGCTTCTTTTTAAAATTTTACTTGTGGGATAGAGAAGCTAATTAATAACTATAAAATTTCTTTGACGTAGTTTTGTGGTGATACATAACAGATAAATGTACCTTTCGAGAGCAATTCATACCTGACTGTTGCGGTATATCCATGCAGTGTGTGTCAGGAGGCAATGTGCATACAGCTGGGGTCTCCCTATAATGGTATTAAGATGTTAAAATGCATGGAGGTGTTTGCTGTTCCACGCTGCAAGTCAGCGAAACGGGTTTTATATGTGTTGTAGGAAGACATGGCTTTCTCATTTACTCTCCATTCGTTCTCCATGTGAGAAAGCAGCTGATTCACGCTATGCTGGCGTAGACGCCATTTCCAAATTACACGAATCCAAGCGAGATCTCCCAGAACGAAGTATGGAATCGGATGGAAAGTAAATAAGATAGGGAGAAGGACATCACCCTGCCACCCCAGGATGTCCTCATTAAGTCTAGTAAAATCGTCCATCGGGGAGTGATAGAGGGGTAGAAAGAAATGCATGGGGAGCTTGTAAAAGCCGTTATTTCTGCTTGCTTTAAGTACGGATGGCCACCCTTAATATAGCTCCAACCGTCGCAATTGTGATTAGGCGAAACGCACACTTTACCACTTCCAGTGCATTAACTCCATGTGTCTGTCGCCCTAGAGACGATGAAGAGCTTTCTTTGGTAATTAAGGGTAATAGTTTTCCGAATTATTCTTACTTTTCTTAAGAAAGGATTAAAATAAATTCGCATTAACTACTTGAATTTATATTTCTTTTAACAACTAATTTTTCAAACTTAAGATTTTTATTTTAAAGCCCATTAACATGGCCAACTAAAAGATATAAGTAAAGACAATACAGTACGTACATGAGGAGATTTAAAATAAACGACTATTTTAAAAACGAAAAAAAAGTTTCAAAATCAATCTAAGTTTAAATGCTGAAATTGTCCAGTGTTTCAAACAGTAGAGATATCTCCGAATTTTCTTTGAACTTGAAGACAGAACCTAATCCAAGAACAGTAGCAAGCAGCGGCGATTGGCGGAACCGATCTGGTTAGCTACTCTGGCAGCAGCAGGCAGTAACGCCTCACAGAAGCTCGCTGATCCAGGGCGGGGTTACTGATGCCTGATTGACATTTACACGCCTCTCCACCAATCAGAGAGCGGGATTTCTAGTTCAGCGGGTGGTTCCGTCTTCTGGGAACACCGGACCGTCTTCGGGGACAGTAAAAGTCACGTTGTGATGCCACCGACATGCATACCACTTCCTCAAGTCACCACGCAATATGAAACCAAGCAAGTGAATCCTACAAGACTCTTACCATTCTCTGCTAGCGGACCTCTCTACTGACCATTTACCTTGGTAACTACCCGGAAGGGATCCTATCAATCGGAAAGCTGGACACCAACCACATTCAAAACGGACTCACCTTGGATTACGGCGCTTCTATCATGGGTAAGTTGTAAGGTAGTCTCGATAACCATCATACGACATATCGAAGTCGTGGACACGGAGTATAGGTGGAGATATGCTGATCTAGGCGTGTGGGGGTACTCCAGATCTGACAGCTGACCCATCCAGCTTACAGGAACATACCCCCTGGGTGCTCCCGACGCACCGACACCGTCCCACCTCTGCCACCACCCAAACACTGCCATCAATGACTTCCATATGCTTCTCAGTTGCTACAATAGCAAGTCCAGACTCCCTAGGACACATAAACTAGACAGGTTGACAGCCAAAACACGAGGAAAATGTGAATTTAAGATTAACTTTCAACTCGTGAAAATTCTTCTTTGTCGGGGTAGACCAGACTTCTACGCAGTCCTGGAACATATTCGGACTAAACGTAGCAATAAACATTGGTCCCAATCGTAAATTTGTATTTAAAAACAATTTTTCATAAACATATATTATATGGCATGTCTCCTTTGTCAGATTCAAGTTAGTTTATTAACCTCAATTAGAAACTGATATCATTCTCTTACTTTACATTGGCATAAAACATTCCTTATATGCAAAAATAAAATGTTATTTCCTAATAACCACATTCCGAAACTCAAATTTATTGGTCAGTAAACTATATACAAAAACATTCTTGGAAAGGGTGATTAATAATAAGCATTATAAAAAGGGAGTATTTTAAAAGTAGTATTAACTGAAATGTATTATGAGACATGTGGTCTGTTGATCTGTCATGCGCTGTTGGAATTAAATAAAGGAAAACGCCATCAGAAACCAGTTTAAAACGCTAGAAAGACGGCTCTCCGTCTGCCAGAAACTAAGGAAAATGTAAATTAGAGTTAAAATTAATTCATCAACCTTTGACATGGAAACGAAGCAAAGGACTAGAAGCAATAGTCATAAATACAGTTGAATACATCGGTTCAATTCGGACTCATATTAGAATAATTTGATTGTAGACTAGAGTTAGGATTAATACACAAAACTTTTAAAATATACAGAAAGCAAAGGATAAGAAGTACAGGGAACAAATAAATTTTAATAAACCGGGATTTGTTTAACTCTTACATCAAAACAGATTGATTACGTACCCAGTGAAAACATTCGGGTTTTATATACAATAAAACAAGTGATGTATTTATACATTTTAAAATATAGCACACTGCAACAGTTTAATTACATGTAATTTAAATTCAAATACTTTGGAACACACAGATTGTATAGTACTAGATTATCCAAGTCAGATGCTCGAATCTTGGTGCATATTTCCCAGGTATGCGCTGTTGCTCAGTGTAAGATATGGGCACTTGTCCAGATGTCCGTTGTTTGATATACTGATCGGCCAGTGTGTGACCACGACCCAATCTCGTAATCTAGGAGTGGCATTAATTAATACGAGCTTACATTAACGGTTTCTCACGTTTTGCCGCGATAATGGGTCAGGTAAAACAAGATACCCTCTTCTTAACTTTCAGTCGTGTCTTAGAAAGGAAATTAACTGGCCACCTAAGGTTCGGGAGAAATAAATTTATCGAGAGACTTAGAACACTTTGGCCCTTAAGGTAACGTGTTGTCGTCGCGTGCGCTAGTTTCTGGTTTTGGTGGGAGGGGGTGTACATACCCCAAACTGTCACCTCTCCAAAGGTCGGTGACCCCCCTCGTTTGTATTTGCAAACTTGCACCATCTGACATTTTATTTGGAGACCAATCTTATAAGCATTTCAAGATGGTTTTCTCGTGTTTGTATAGCACTTCACACGGTATGTCGTGTCTTCCGGACTCGCCGTATCTCCCCAATGTCGGCATTGAATAATTATTTTCCGCTGTCATACGTCTGAAAAAGCCCGCTCAGATGTTGTAGACGTCCTCCACAGTTCACTAAGATATGTCTTGCTGACCTCAGTGTTTAATAACAACATGAACACCAGTACAGCTCGTGCAGTTGGAAGAATACGTCATGTAAAAAATCGTACGGATGTTTTAACAACCCAATCTATTTACACGTTCTATTTTTCCCCCCGAATTAATATAACGTACTCAAACCAACATATAGACCTAATTATTTTGCATTTTAAATACTCTTATTAATTTAGACAGTATATTTATTTTTATAATGTTGTCCAATCATACACATCAGGTATACTAATAAATGTTTGGTTTAAGTCATTTTCTGGAATGAAATGTGATATAAACTAATACGTGTCCTTTTGCAAATAGTATTTTGTTATCATATGTAAATTACTACATGCAAATTATAACATTTTCAATTATTATTGTTATTTTTATTATTGAAATCATATATAATAAAAAGGGTATTGTTCACAAATTCATCGTTGAGGACATTTCGCGAAACAAAGTAAACAAAACAAACCCGAACAAAGAAACATTTCACAAATAAGTGCAATACACAAAATTATTTAATTTTTAAGAATACGTTATGATCACAAACAGTCAAGTATAAAATACAATACATTATGAGGAATTCACGTACAGACGGTAGATGAGCACTCAGTGTATATTTACAAAGTTTCTTCCTTCTTGGCTCGTGATGGGCTATTTTTCTACATCGCGAATCAGCAATCTAGGCATTGTTTTGTGTCTCCACTTGCATCTGTGTTTTCGCGTCAGCGTCCGCTCTCTCGATCAGATTTCAGTTAAATAAGCAAGTTTGGTTAAAATAACCCAGTCTTTATGTGTGCGTATTTTGATGCGGACATTAACAAATGGTTTCGTATAAAGACAACGTCGGGCCTTGTTTTGAGATAAGTTGAGACCAAGAAATAGAAACTGGCGGCATTTATCAGTTAAGTAGCAGAGTGTCAAACTCAATTTGAAAAAGCAAATGGTCCCTAACTCCTCGCCATCTTTGAGGTAGTTTTTTCACTGAAATATGCAAGCTTACGGAGCGCCGTCAAACAGCGCCAGGGTCACAGTCAACGCTATTTCCCCAGATGTCAATCACAGGCGTAAAGAAAAAGTAAATGTATACGTAAGCGATAATTTTCACTTTCTCCCTTTGTAGTTAATTAAAAACTTTATTTTTCTTGTGCGCTTTTTAAAAACAGTTCCTCTAATAATTTTCAGACGTACATCTGCTGGTAAATTGGGTGTGGATGTGAGGCAGACTTTTTTGTTGCTGTTTATTTACTTATATCAACAAACACATCTATAAATAATAACTGTTAATTTATTAAGTTGATATTATTCATGAATTATCCAAATACATTACAGCAGTGTTGTTGACATGTTAATGTATTCGAATATCAAGAATATCAAAATTAATTTTTTATGTGGCTTTTATAATATTTTGATACAGTGACAACATAAATTATTTTCAGTTAATATAGTACCTAAACATGATATGAGAGATACAATATATACATTAATATTCGGCATAATATAATGCTAAAATAAATTAATTTATTGTAAGACCTATTACAAAAATATATCTAAGATATGACGCCAGGAAAATATTATATGTGATATCAGCTAAATACATGTACTTGATTAATACGTTTGACATGAATTTAAAATTGTGTTTCTGCTCTTGAATAGTCTTGAATAATGTTAAAGCAATTAGACCATTAAAATATATATAATAAAATTGGAAGAGTTCATACTGGCGCAGAAAATACTTTCTTGAAACATTACTTTTGTTTCTGAATTAATTTTGTGTGAGCAAAGCACACGACATGAATTGGTAATAAGTTGTTCCGATAAAGATACACCAGAATGTTGAAAATAATCTCAGGCGCAGAAACACTGACCAATTATTAATAACTTGTAATTCATAAAACCAAAAGTCAAAACTACTGGATTTTAGTCCAAATTAAATATTAAAAATTATTATTTTATCTTTCACAAAATGTTTAAAAAAGTTAAAATGATGTTTTACGTTGCCAGAGCAATCCTAGAAAGCATTTCTATAGCGACATAGTACCAGTATACATTGCATTATTTTGGCTTCTTCCTTTCACCTTTTATAACAGTTTCAAATTGCAATGATACATGTATATTATGAGCCCATTTTGACGTGTCATATGGATATGCTTTGCGTTAACTAGATGTAAGATTGTTTGCTTTTTAAAAATTATTCGAGCCTTTATTTGTGGAAAAAATAGAAGGCATCAATCATATAGCATTTAAGGGAAGGCGGAGAAGTCTTTCTGTCGCCTTTGAAAGGGTTGTGTTTATTCTGAAGGAGCGTGTTGACCCTGCCGTCCATGCACCTCTAGGTTCTCCAGACGACAAAAGTCTTTACACACCTGGATTTCGTACCTGTTCTAGATCAATTAATGTCACACTGATCGGATACTTTTTTACACTTTAAATTCACTCCCTCCTCCCTTTAATTATTTTTCTTTCTTTCTCAACTATGATAATAATTTTGTATATATTATTTTCAAATTCTGTATCCTATCCTGTATCCTCTGTATTCCTTGCAAAAGGAATCGTACTTCATAATAGATTTTGTGCGATTTTTCATGGATAAGGAATTTTGTTCAATCTCAGTTCAATTTATTTACTTATTTTTACAAATATAATAAATGTTCATTCTTCAGTCGTTTTTTTAAATTTCACAACATAACTTTTTGTAAGACACATACTTTAAACTCATCTTCATCCACAAGTAACCGATTCACAACACGCAATATTTAATTATATTTATACTATAGTTGATTTATACAAAGAAGAACATAAATTGGAGCAAAACATTTCAGTAAAAATGAAGTGTATAATAAAAATCACATAGATTTAATTTATTTTTTTAGTCTTCCCGCCATAAATTGTGATTTTAAATATATGGTTTATTTCAGTCATTTTTGTGAATGAGTTTTACATCATGATCTTATTAATTGAGTGTTTTCCATTCCTCAACATGTTTCCAACCGGCATACCTTCTCACAGAGATGCGTAGATGTCACTCTTTTGCGAATAACTAGATCCCTAAGCGTAATGTTAAATGTCGAATCAGAGAATATTACGCTCAATATATATTGTAATGGAAAGGAATAAAGACACAAAGAACGCAGCAGATACTGACAGTTCATGTGTTTCATGGCTGATTAAAACACACAAGATGTGCATTGTCAGTAAAACATAATAACTCATATGTACTAGACTAAAATTAGTCTATGAAATATTTTAATTTTACTACTTTTATTTTTCCCTCAAGAGACTGCCTCCTTCTACTTTTAATTTGATAGCATATAGTCTAGACTTGCTTAATTTGATCTAGACTACCTCAGGGCTCTTTAGAAACAAGTTACACAGTAATGGGGCATGACTGCATGTACCTACGTTCCCTTATTTATTTCCAGGAGTAGATGCACATGAATGTTAAATATGACAATGGACAAAGTTTAAACTTCATTTGATTGTTTCAGAGCACCAGACGTACGGGGAGGTGAACCAACTAGGGGGCGTGTTTGTTAATGGCCGCCCCCTACCCAACGCAATTCGTCTCCGGATTGTTGAGCTGGCTCAACTTGGAGTGCGACCCTGTGACATCAGCCGACAACTCAGGGTATCCCATGGATGCGTCAGTAAGATCCTCGCCCGGTATAACGAGACTGGATCCATTCTACCCGGAGCGATAGGTGGAAGTAAGCCCAGAGTTACCACCCCTAACGTGGTGAAGCATATCAAAGTGTACAAAGAACGAGATCCTGGCATCTTTGCCTGGGAGATACGGGACAAGCTGTTGGCCGACGGCGTCTGCGACAAATATAATGTACCTTCAGTGAGTTCCATCAGTCGGATCCTACGGAACAAGATCGGGGGAGGTTCAGGAGGGAATCCTACTTCTCAGGGACAGCAGTATGACAGCAAGCCTCCTACCCCCGTGGCTCCTCCGCCTGCCAATCCTATTTACCACAATCAGTTCTACCCTTATTCCTGTCCGGCCCCTACCATGCAAGCCATCCCCTCCCACCAGCTCCAACCACAGCCCCACAGTATACCCTTGAACAAACCCCCGGTGTCTAGTTGTGTGTCCCCGTGTATGATGAGGGCGTGGCCTTCTTCACATTCCGTCCAGGATATACTCGGATTCAGATATCAACAAGCAATGGGACAAGCAGGACCCATGGCCCCAGATAATGGGGCGGGTTTAGGTCAAAACTATAACATGAACTATTACGCTATGAAACCAACAATGTCTCCTATGTATCTGCAAAGCTGATTGTAACCATCCTGTGAATGTCGGTGTCAAAGAGGTCCATTAGGAAAGGTCAATGACTCGAACAGTCAAGGTCAAAGACTCTAAGAAAACTCTAAAGACAAAAGGTCAAAGAATTTAAGAAAAAAGGTCAAGGACTCAAGGTCAAGACTGACATAAGGTCAAGGACTCTAAGACTGAAGGTCAAAGACCACAGAACAAAAGGTCGAGCATACTGTCCAAGTGTATATGTGAACATGTAATTTAAAGATATGACTTGAACCATTCGTCAAAACGATAAACAGTTGCCGTTGTGTTAAAAGAATATTGATAAGATGGCGGCTCAAACAAGATGGCGGCTATTCTGAGGTGATATCAGGGTAAGAAACTCATTGTGTTGTTTCAAGTTTTAACACGTTAAAACTGTGACCTCGAGTGATGAACTATTTAATGGTGCTATATGTTAATTTCCGGAAATTTCCGGAAGGAAACGACTTCCTGAACGTTTGCTCATCACATCAGTGTGAAAGAATTATCCACGTATTCTGAACAAGTATTATAACGTTATGCTTTGTTCACAGTTTCACAAGTAATTTGTCACCGGTTGGCTGATTTATGTGCCAAACAGAAAACATTTATTTAATAAAAAACCATATTCTAATCAGCATACCTGGTGACCAATTATATATGTCGAGTTCTCTAGTCAAGTGTACATATATTTGCATAGATGTGTACTGCACGTCCGTCTCAACTATGTTTAGAATGATATTTGTAATAAATAATGTTTTGACAATCGCATCGTGTATTTCTTTTGAGCAGTTTTGTTGGAAAAAAATGTGACATTTTATCGAAAACTATGGACACACTAAACTGAAGTGACCTAATACTACTAAAATGTCATTTTAATCGTTGTTCATGCTCACCTGCTTGTGAACCATCCACAGGTGATCTAAATATACATGTACACTGCCGGGCAAAAGAAACGTCACCAAGATTTTGAGAGACTACTGAAAACATTCGCAATTACGTTGGATATGCAAGAGATATCCCTTCGAGATTAGGAAGTTTTATCAACGACATGATGTCAATCAAATTAC
>JAUELE010137904.1:0-14148 GCA_031471655.1 Diodora aspera
GTCCAAATTAGGAATATCTCTGGGCTCCTTTTCTGATTTTATAAATTTTTTGTTTTGTATTATGAACATAATTTTGTAGATTAAGCTTATTTCTAGGACTAAATGTTAGTCTAATGTTTGAGATGCTTTCTGATTTGCAATGTTGACGAGGGTGGTTCCCTTCATTATCACCAGTAAAACAAAACGAAGGATTAATACGACACAAGAAAGCTCTCTCTCATTGAGCAGGTTGCATTTTGGAATTGACAGGTATCAACACATTTACCTTCAAATGTCATACATGTATGTTAGCATGAAAAACTTGGAATGCCACTCTAATCAGTCAAAGAAATTGATAATACAAGTTTGCTAAATAGCTGATTTTGTCAAATAAATGTGATCATGTGGACAAGGCTCAGTTTCATGTAGCAGTTCAGGATCCAGGGTGGTGGGGGTCACAAGGGGTGGGCACATGTCCATATTCAGCTTCAGTATATTTTTTTAACAATGTAAGCATCAAATCAACCCAAAACTCATGAAACTGGCAGAGACGGCACCATTTTGCAAGTTCATATTTTTTAATTTTCCAGGAGAGCATGCCCCCAATCCCCCTCCTCCCCACCCTCTTTGAAAATTATGTATCTATCATGAGTTGTATTGCACCCAACACACACCCAAATCCTGGATCCGACACTGTGTAGCCATGTAGGATACACCAAAATATGGCTTTGTAATCTGTGCAGAGAAACTGGGTTTTAAACCCATAACATCGAGATGCATACATAAACTATTTCAAAAAGGTTACAGCTGTTATGGCAATGAAAGCAGATCTTTGCTAATGTTCCCTTGTACCATTTAGATTCACTGAAGAATGACAATAACATAATATAAAAAAGTTTCATTTTATCACAATGTATCACAGTTGTGTAAGTTCTCTTCAGCCAATGGGGAGCTAGTACCAAGAAACAGTTTAAATATAAAAATTTTGATTTTTGTGCTTAAAACTAATGAACAAGAGCCTACAGACCACACCGCTCACCTGAGAGGACTTTCTTTAGCTTAAAAACAATACCCACAAATACATACACATTGTAACAGCGTCCTTCACTTCATCAGGGCCACGAGAGGAACATTTGGCTAAGCTTGGCAGCCATGTTGGAGAAGAAGTGAGAAATATCTCAACACATCAGATGCCATGATCACCATGTTTGAATTCCGATTGCCAAGAAAAGATACAACATGTACTTTTTCAGAGCCACTACTGGCACTAGAGTGAGTGAGTGAATGTGATTTAATGTAGCAGGGGGTAATATTTCAACCATAGCGCTACGGTTGGTACAAAGGACACCAAATGTTTGAGTCGAACGAAAGTGACCCAGCCGGGATTCGAACCCCCGACCTTGCAGTTGTGAGGCAGATGCTCTAAGGTATTATAAGAAGGATTTTGAGATCACATAATTATTCCATATCAAATTTTATTATAAAGACTGACATTTGATTTATAAATCTATAAATCCAACAAATTTATTAATTTTCCTTACAAGTATTTCCTCTCGTCTAGCAAAGCACAATCTAAAACATTTTATGCGCACACAACAGCTTTCCCATCAACAGGTCAAACCCTTACCCTCCAGAACAGTTTCTTCAGGGTAAAGTTCTTTTCTGTAGCTGTACGTAACTCAGTCAAAAGGCGGTACAAGTCCTCTATAGTGTTGGACAGGCTAAAGATTTCCCTTTTCAGCTGGTTGAAAAGAAGTTCTGTTTTCTCTCTGAAGAAAATAGTAATTTCAGAATTTAGCTATAATTACAAAGCAAATACATTCAAATAAGCCTGACATGTTTCATGGAAGACATACCCAACATTCTTTAACCCTTCCAGCACTGAATGGACTCGAGAGGGTGTCAGCCGGATTCGTTAAATTTTCTATACCAGGTAAACTGTAGCAGTTAGACAAAGCAGCACTGGTGTATTTATGTAATTAGATACAGCAGGCTGCCGATGTCGTCTATTCTCGTTCAAGAGGGGAGTAAATGTCTCTCTTGAAATTAGACAAAGCAGGTTGTAACCCTCCAGAGTCTCAAGGCACCATGCTGTCACCTAACGAGAGAAAAACCATTTCAGCACTGAAAGGGCTAAATGAAAAAAAAAATAAAAATGTGTAAACGAGTCATCGGAGGACCTCCAGTGTGTCAGTTTTAAACACTACTGAGGATAAGAGAGATGCACTGTGTCACATAAGATTAGGTAAGATAAGATTTTAGACCTGTAACATTTTGACCATGAAACATTTTCAATTTTAATGAAATACAAAAGCGTTAGTGAGAGATTTTGAACTCAATGAATCTTTCAGTAATCATTCTGCAATCCTTAGCAATGTCACCTCTGAGGTATGGTGACAATGGTTCATCACCAGTGTGACAAGGAGTTGATCCAGTCTGGTGGGAAATAATTGACTCAATACACTCTGTAACCACTACCCTAGTGACTAGTCCACATCCTCAGTGCAAATGGATACTACCGAAGCACTCATTCAATTTTCCTTATATCTTGAAATAAACACATATGAAAACCAAAGTCAAAGGATATGTATACTGTCGTATTATTCTTGAAAAACACAACATTTAAAACATCAACAAATACAACTCAATTGTTATTATATTGCATCCTCGAAATCAAGGATTTTTGTGACGTGAAAGTCTTTGGCAAATACCCTGGATTAACTCCTTTGAAGCCTGAAAGCCTGGACCCAACCAGGTGGCACTTCTCTCCCAAAATCAGCTAAGTTTCAGGACATCATTGTTTTCTTGCAGTTTTAGTAGTAGTATGGTAACATTAAGGGCGGACTTGGGCCTGGATTCTTGCAGTGTTTATTTGTCAAGAGTTACTTCCCTTGCTAACTTTGTCTATGCATAGTAAGTAAGTAATGTGACATTTCATTGGTTGTCTATATTTAGCACAATGGATTTTCCAATACCAAACCAACTTTTAGGAATTCATAGGAGTGAATCCAGGGTATTTCACAAAGGCTTTGGCCAAGTCACAAATACCCTGCATTTCAAGGATGTTTTATTGAAGCAAGTGGCGCAAAAAGAAAGATTTTCATGAAGATGACCGCTGAGGGACTGGAACAAAATCATCCCGTGCATCTCAAAGCCAGAATCAGTCAGCATAAGTAAATGTATATATATACAGTGTGGAATTTAGTTAATACTAAAGACTGAAGCTGAAGCATAAGTAAACGTAAACAGCAGTGTTAATGGCCTGTAAAAGCTGAGTGACTGTCAGGCATCAACACACTACTGCTACAAGAGTTGTTACCATAGCTACTACAGATGTTAATCAACGTGCACAATAAGGCTCTACAAGAAGCTAGGATTAATGGCCAGGATATTCCATTGCAGGATACCTAGGTACAGAAAGAAACTGAAGTGGGGCAACTTGAATCACCAATTTACGAGAACACCTCCTTGAGCAAGCACTGTATGTTTATTTAACAAAATGTCAAATCCTAACGGTTTGGTTTCAAAATGTGTTGAAAGAGTGGATGAATGAAATCATGGGCAACTTAATTCTAAAATACGATTTTTGTCATATTCCCTGATCGCTGAAATGGCAATGCTGTAGCCTATATGCAAAAATCTAATGTTGGAACACATACAATGTTGCTGGACAAATTACCTTCCTGAATTTACCTCAGCTCAGTGAGTTTCTTCCCAGAAACTACAATCAGCCCTCGTTAATCCGACACGCGCGGTTGCAGACAAAACTGTCGGATTAACGAGAATGTCGGAATAACGAGGTAAATTCATGTACAAAAATAGAAATTGTTCCCCAAAATATGTGTTGGATTACGAGGGTATCGGATTAACAGGTGTCGGATTAACGGGGGCTGACCGTATATATGTAACAACATATTCCTTCGCTTACATACCATGGGACAAGAGGCAAATACTACTTATATCAATATTCATAAACTTGTCAAAGAATCATTCAGAATTTGACTGTTTTGTGAATGATTGGATGAGACATGCTCTATGTAAACTTTCCTACATTTCAACGTTAAATCACGAATCTCAATGTAACGTAGCATATCATATTCAAAAAGATGTATGTTAATGTAATGTAGAACCCAACACACTATACGTTCGCGACCGATTGACTTCATTAGGCTGCATTGTGATAACTGAAGGTATCATACTCATATCTTATACTATAAACACTGAAACTCCAGCATTTCTAACTGATACCTACCACACATATTTGTCATTTGGAAACCACAATTATACTTGCCATTTTGATAAATATATATTTTACAAACGAATGATGAATTAACTAATTAATTAACTCTAACATCTATTACATTCAAACTAAAGGTTAGCAGCCTAAACAGTATAAAAGCAAACTAAGCAAAGGGATACAATGCGAACAATGACATGAGTCAATTAAAAACACCTAAATCCTCACCTGTTTGCAAGCCTGTAAGCACCATAAAAATCATCATATTATAAATAACAGCTCTACAAATAGTTGCAACACTACACATAAAATGCACTCTCATGAGAAACAAATCAAAGATACAAAACACTTATCAGGCAGTCAGAAATGTTTTATAATTACATGCTTCAAATTAAGTGGCTTTTTGAAAAAAAAAACCCTAATGGTTGAAAATTCTTTTGCAATTTCACTGATTGAGGTTTCATGCTGAAGCTGTGACATTTGTGCACGGATATTAAACATGAGATAGGTATTCTTCAAGAGCTAGTTTTAAAAGTGGCAGAGGTAGGCCAGGGCAATGTCCATGCTCTCTGTAGCCTTGCCCGAGCCGAGGCTAGCAAAATTTAATTTCTAACAAAGAAATAGCTGCTTTTAAAAACTTTGATCATCTCTACGGTTTTCTGACCACACATTGCCAAGTCTGCTATAAAAGAAGGGTACCACCACTATATTTAAATAATCAAGGTTCATACTAGGCTGGTGTTGAGATTAAAGATGGAATATCTACCATCTAATTAACAAATTGTTCTTACACTGGTTAGCTGTAAACAGCATGATGCGCTTTAAATGTTTTTAGCAACAGAATTAACACTAATCTTGCTCTCAAAATGATTTCTAACTTCTTAATATCTGAGTGTTACTGGTACTTGTTTGAAACGTATGGATGTGACTTAAAAACTACACAAAATATGTGATTAAAATACTCAGTTTACTCTAACCTCTGATTTTATTTTGAAAAGCAAAAGGCTTATAATTACTGCATGCAAAATCTTTGATGAGCAGAATTCAGAACTATTATTTTTCCGAATTAACAAGTGCGTAACAGTGTTATCATTTATCACCATATCTGACCATGGTGAATGTGCATTTAAAGGACTTTTGACACTAAAATAATTTAATAAAAGGAAAACTTAAAAGCATGTTTTCATGCACAAAACTGAATGATGTGGGATGACAAATAATTTTGCCATCAATGGGTTTGTGCTCCAGTGTTTATCTCCTAATATCCAACATGCAACACATTAATAAATTAGGTGACTCTTTGCAATTTATGGTAACTGATCAAAGAATTAAATTAATTAAATTTAAAGCAATTGATCTAATTACATTGGTATTTTGAGTAAGTAAATCTCAGTTTCAAACAAAATTCAACTGCATCAAGACGTCTCATACATGTGCACAGCCAACAAGCAACTTCATAGTTTTTGAACATTTTATTCTGTTGTTGCGCTGATAACAACTTTAAAAACTACATTGAAACAAGCTCTATAAAGTGAAAAAATTCAAAAACCATAAATTTGCTTGTTCTCCATATCACGATGCTTCTAAGAATATTTCTTTAATCAGTTATCCATCTGTGTAAATGCTTGTAGTAACAATGAAACTGATTACCCTCGACTCTTGATCAACCTCTTAAACCTGCTGCAGAATAGTATATGACAATTTCATTATAAAATCTGATCTTAAACATATGTCAAACAATTACTTCTAAGCATGTTAAACCAATTAATCGTAAGCAGAAAGAAATGAACTAAACAGAAAGAGAAATTAGTTTTGAAACTTTCTTAAAAGAACCAGTCTGCAAACCTATTTTCTCTCACAATATCAAGCCTATTAACACGGAGAGTGCAAACCACTTCCTATCAATTAATTTGAATGTCATGGTCAAGATCTTTATTCGTAATCCGGACACATGATCGTGATTCTAAAGAGGCAATGAGAGATATTTTGACGAAAAAGAAAAATAAGATATTGTAATATTCATATTTTTCAATTGTGATTCTAACTTGTAAAACTTTTAAATAAACAGAATTACCAATGCCATTTAATAGGTATACAAAAGTTTTTGATATCTAAACACATTTTACCTGCCCATAACTACTTCACACATTTTACCTGCCCATAACTACTTCCATACCCACTATCTAAAATTACAAGTTAAAATATTAAAAATAAGACCATAAATCTAGCCATCTACAGAAACACTCTAAAACCACAAGAAAACAAAAGCATTAAATCTTCAAATTGACCAAAAATATCTTACTATTTTTGATACCAAAAACAGCGAAAACGTAAACTCAACTGATATAGAAAGCGTCTACCGGTATTACCTCTGCCCTTGTGGTCCCCTGATTGCATTGGACAAAGCCACCCTCTCCAGTTCCGGGTCAATGGACAGAGTGCAGCGCTGGAAAATAAACCAGTATGTAAATACAATGAAATCTGGATATGTAATAAATAAATAAATGTTGAGTCTTATATAGAGCTAAATCCTGTGGTCCTGACATGTTTTTTCTTTATTTATCATTATTTTTATATGGATTTATTGCTTGAGTAAAATTTGCAGATAACTAAAACCTTTTTTCAAGGTCCCTTGAGTAAATGCCATCAGATAAGTCAAATACATGAGTGATCATCCCAGTTAACAGTAACCCACTCAAACACAATACCCAGCTTACAGTTTTTCATTACGTTTATTTGTATTGCCATTGTTTGCAGAGACTATGGTGGTTCCCCATGTGTTTGTGTACCAAATTATGGGAAACAAACTTTGAACAAGCCCAGTAATTTCATGCCCCTTATATCTTCATTTCTTATTTTGACTGCTTGGTGAAGTTCGGATCAGTAAAATATTGGACAACTTAAACAAAATCCTTGATCCCTTGAAGTTTTACTTATCCAGCTTGCATTGTAGCTTTGTAGAATAGGGCCCTGGCCTTATTCCACAAAGCAGTCTTAGTACTAAATTAAGTTGTTTAACATCACATTTCTAATCAGTGTGAGTGAGTGATTTTTGATTTCACATGGCTTTCCAGGGCTCATAATTAAGAAAATATCAGATGTGCCCTTGGGCACTATGCCTCATGTTTAGGTGTGCCATTCCTAGTTTTATCGTCCCCAATTTTTGTACTGAAAAGGTAATTATCGGTTACACGGTTTCAGAAAGTTGAATCAAGCACAGCCAGCTCAGTGGTCCAGTGGTAGAGTGTCTGCCTACCAATCACAAGGTCCGGAGTTCGATTCCCGGTTCTGACACTGTGTTGTTTCCTTGGACAAGAAACTTAATCCACCTTGTCTCAGTCGACTCAGCTGAAACTGGGTACCCGGCATGGAGTGTGGATAACCTTCTGTGCACCTAAGTGGGTTGGCGAGGTAATCATGCTTGAAGCGCTTTGAGCAGCGCATAGTGCTGTATTAGCACGCAGCGCTGGATTTAGCGCTATATAAAACTCAACATTATTATTCAGTGAGAGTCGAGGAAATGATCAAATACAGTACAAGTTCTTTTATTTGGGACTACACTTACTTGAAAAAGGGCATGGGATGGCGCAGTGGTTGGTGTGTCGGCCTAGCAATCTGCCAGCCTTGGCGGTTGTGGTTCGAGTCTGGCCCAGGCACCTCTCTTTCAGCCTGAAGTGACTGGAGCCCTGATGCTGACGTGATGTTGGCGCCGTAATTCACTTCCTTGAAAATTAGCGATTCTTCTACTGTTTGTGCCTCAACTCAAACAGTAGCAGAATAGCAATAACTTTTCAAGGAAGAAATAAAGCAAATAATGCAAATAATGTCCCTGTTGCTATAGATATATTATTTTGCACTGTTTCGGTAGTATCGGAATCTTGACCATCTGTTATGACAATACACATCCGTGAAGGTTCAGATGTGTTCAGTATACATTGTTCCTGTGTGTTTACTTCGTGTGCACATGAATAGTTGTCTTTCCTAGCTGGATGGCCTGGGTCTTTATTGGACTGCTGCAACACTTGTAATCAATACAGACTGGGAGATCGTGCCAGGCTACTATCATAACTTTTCCCTGGCCACATTTCATCCACCGTAATTGAATGAGTGCAATTTTTTTATGAGACTGGTGAAATTGGGATTCACATTTTTTGGGATACATTTGTTTTGATCATATTGTTGAAACAGACAAAGTCTGGAATTGGAAGTCCCAAGCCCAGCCTATTAACCCTTTACAGGCGACTTTACTTTATAACCATGTTTATACAGCCTCATCATATGTATCACATGCTGGGGCTTGGATAGAACCTACAAAAACTGTGTGTACTGACTTCATTAGATTAATTATTAGTCTCGGGAATATTATTATGCAATATTGTAATATATTATTGTAAAATGTAAACATTTTTTTATAGAATTCTAAAGGAGCCCAGAAACAAGCTGAATTCCTGACTTAATTTATTGAACAAAAATCTGAAACGAGAAACACGATATTAAATATGTATCAAATACACACATGTGCATACATAGGCAGATTCAGCAGGGGGAGCACGCGCTTGTTTTTTCAGCTAAATTTTATTAAACGTGCATTAACTAGGAAATTTTTTTAGTCTTCACCTGACCCTTTTTTTCCCAAATCACATCATGCACACCCCCCTTTTCCTGGATCCACCTATTGCATATGTTTATAAGCTGTAACATGATGATGCTTTCAGACATTGTCTGTCTGACCTCGTGGGGTTCACGGGGGTGTCGCTCTAACACCAGAAAGAATAGGACCCCAGTATCCTCATGAATGCCATTTGGGGCTGTCTAAAATGAGGATCTTTTGCTTTCTCTTTCTTACCATCGATCCTGTGTTGTCCGTTTTCCTGCCCCCTAGCTGCAATGTTAAAATCCATTTCACTCACTCATTGTGTGTCTGTGAAGGGTTAAAAAAGAAACATTCAGATTTTATCCCCTGAACTAAGATAAAGATAAGTACTTATCAGACTTCCTGAGTAGCAAATAGCGTAGCAAATAGCGTTAGCTAAAAATAGATAACGAAAAACAAAATAACCTCTTCACATCTGGGCATGTGCTTCCAAAAATAAAAACACGCAAATTGTACACTTGTTCATTTCAGACATTTCTGATGTAACTGTGTAGTGAAAATATGTGATTTGTCAGAACTGATTCAGCCGATCCCTGGGACTGACCGTGGCGGCTACAAGTTTACTGGTCCACATATATTTTTTCGGTCTAGAACTTGTAATTTTCGGTGAACAGAAACACTGTTATCAACATTAGTTTTAAGACTGAATTGTGGTAGAGAATGACCTCAGTGAAATGTGATGTTTCATTTTAGTTTTAACAGTAGGAAAGATGAAGAAATAAGGCTGAGAAATATCTGAGTTTCTTGCAGACCCCGGTGACTGGATTGTTTATTGTCAGTCCTTTTAACTAGATTAATTCCTGAGAGTGCTAGATTAGCTCCAGACAAATTATGCACATACAGATAACCTTAGAAGTCCTGAATTTGTTTATCAAACTTTAGGGCTTGGGACGGGCTCAGTGGTTAGCTTGTCGGCCCATTGAACTGCTTGCCTTAGCAATCATGGTTTGAGTCTCGCCTGGGTACCTCTCTTTCAAACCGTGAGATTGGAACCTCACATAGACATGATGTTGGTGACACCATGGTGATGTAGCTGAAAGATTTCCAAAAACCATGTGAAATCCACAAAAACTTACTTACTATCAAACTTCTCAGAACAGACCCTGTGAGGCTTTCCAGGAGTGCAGACATTGTGTCACGAAGAAAGAATAGGTTCCCACTAGTACAATACTTGGCGTACAAGGCGACTGCTATAGAGACTGTTTTCACCTGTCTTTTGGTTTAGAAGGGTGCGAGATGGCGCAATGGTTAGCTCGTCGACCCAGCAATCTGTCAGCCTTGGCGCTTGTGATTCTAGTCCCGCCCGGGCACCTCACTTTAACCCAAGCCCGGAGAGGCAGGAGCCCTGGCACTGACATGATGTTAGTGAGACTGTGGCGATGTGGCTGAAAAATTGCCAAAAATCATGTAAAAACCAAAAATCACTTTTGAACTGTCCTTGATTCTGCCTTACTTTGTTTATAGCCTGAAAGACTGCTTGGGAAACTTACAGTGCAATCATTTCACAAAATCTTGAAATCCCAAAATGAAAAACTAGAGAACTGAAATGCTAACTATGAAAAATAGGTACCCAGTAACTTAGTTAGACAATAAAATGTTGGAGCCTTGTATGCATTATCCCAAAGGAAATTACCAAACAGCTAGGTAATTTGATACTAAACGTCCATACTTGGAGATCAGGTTTGTTTGTTTGATCATGTATTGATAAAAGCTTCTGAGTGCATAACAGTCGCTAATGTCCAGACTAACTTATACGCATAGCTGTCTGTGGATGGGAATCTATCTCTATGTGCTTCACAGAATTCCAATAATTTCTTCTCAGATCTTTCTCTTAAAAAGTGTTTTATATATCCTATTGTTTTACAAGATTTTATATATCAGAAAAAAATTAGAAGTTGTGTCCTTTAAAAGGTATTTTTATACATTAACTGATTTATTTGATGTTGCTGCGGCAGTTGTAAAATATTGCAATTCGGAAGCTGCTCAAGTGATCATAATTTTCAGCTTCAAAGGATGAGGTTTATAAAGAAAGTCTATTGATTTATAAGATGAATATCTAGCTTAAAGCCAATTTCCTACGTTTCTGCTCGATGGAAATAAATCTGATCAATTTGTTCCATAGATTAACTAAATATAGAATGTCCACCAGTAAGTATCATTTCGTATGCTATATACATTTTCACAACAAACCAGATCAGTAATTGGTTACTGGTGTTTCGCCCTTCATCTATTGCCCCTGGCGGTGCCCTTCGTTTTGTTGATGGTGTTGGTGCTTTCGCCATTGCCGACATTGGTCAATAAGAACGATATTGATCTCATCCTATATATGGCTCTGTTGGGACATTGATATAGCACACTATTGGTGGTTTACTTAACTCCTGACCATTTTTTAGCAATATCATTTCATGCCAAAAATACATATTTTTCAAATTTGAAAATACTATTTTAATCTTAAAGTACATGAACATGTTGGTTTTGTTAACAAATTTAGTTTTGATGCAGCATAGTATCTGCCCTAAGAATCTTCATGTTGTGCAGAGCACATACAGATAGATGTTTGTCGTAAGCTTTAAAAATCTGATCTAAGCTTATTTTACACATGAAAATGTATGAAAACATCAGCTTGAATTCTTTCGAGATGTTTTGATTTAAGTTATTATTTTTACGTTAAAAATTTGGGACTTTTGTCACTTTGACTTTGTTTTTAGAAATGTATGAGGTGAAAGTAAAGCTATTTGTCTTGTGTTTTCGTCTTTAAATTTTGGGTCTTTGAAGCATAAGAAGTGGTTTACCAGCTTTGTTTTTACCTACTTCCTGAACCATTTTAGTGCAGGTGGGTTAAAGTTTCAGCCTTTTCTATTTATAACTTAGATTGGGTTTCGCAAGGCACTGAGAATGAATGTAGCAAGAGAAACAATATAGCTGGCGGCAGATAGGAATATTTTAGGAAACTGTTGCCGTTCCTCAAGTAGGCTTGCTAATAAGGCAGTCTCTGTTACATACCTGTTGATAAACGAGTTGGGGAATGGGGATGCTGCTGCCACACACCTGTATCATTATCTTGTGTTTACATCAGCGTCATACCTGAGTTTACCTGGTGATTCAGACGGGTATAGAACAAGGGCTAGGTTTAAGTGGGTCTTGTTTAAAAACTTAGAGCTGTGGTTGAAGGTAGTCTGTCATCCAGACCCATAAGTTTTATACTAACAGAGACAAGCACACAGTCTAAATATTTTCCCAGTCTAGATAGCTGCAGCTTCAGGTGAGCAGTCTCTCTGGGATCTTATTTATTTATTACAAATGTATATCGTTTCAATTTAATTTTTAAAAATATAAATATTTATCTTACTTCAGAGACTATGTTTTAGTCTATGGTTGAAGGCTGCCAGTGTATAGACAGTTTTTGAAAGACTTCAAAGATATAAAGCAAGCCCTTGCCGTAGTACCAAAATCACTACATAAAATAGGTTATATATTGTATGCAGATTTTGTTCACTACTGTGCTTTTAATATTACAAATCTAATGCCATGCAGAGGATAGACATGCTCGTTTTAAAAAACTCAGTTAATAGTCCAGTATACTGATTTCAAGGTGCACATTTTCTTTCAAAAGTTGACCTTAAATCTGGGACTAAGATGGCTACACAGTAGTCCTGCTTTATGACTGGAATCTCTACAGAGGCTTAAGTCATCTAGTAGCAAATAAGCAAGTCTCGGCTTAGTGATTCCATATTATGAAATTGTGGACTAGAAGCAAGACTCCTGAAGGAAAGAAGGAACATAAAAATAAAATAAACTTAGGCAACTCTCTCTCTCTTTGCTCTCTGAGATGTTATCTTTGATAACATGGTGATGTTATTGAAAGATTAGTGAGAATGACTGAGTACAAGAAACATTGACTTGCCCTTTAGGACGTCTTGATCAGTTTATCATGGTAATACTGGCAGCAAGGACTCATCCAACTTCTCCCTGCCATTGTATTGATCATAGACTCATGATATCAGTTTTCAGTATTATGCTTTTAAGAAAACAAGTATATTTAAAGAAACAGAAAGTACAGTTAGGTTGAGTTGTGACTATAGGATTGGTTTCTGCATGATTTCTAATGCTTTTGTATCACTACATATCCATCAAGGACCGTCCTTGAGCCAATTACCTTTCAAACGTTTGTGCAAGGAGATCAATATAAGTGTAATTACTACTTCAGCTGGAGCCAATTTAGTAACTTTAGTGCCTCCGTGTCAGGAGAGTTCCAGCACAGTTGCAAGAAACCTGGTTATTCTGGTCTGGCTTATCGCTTGGTGTCAGAAGTGGGATTCTCCAAGAACCAGTGCATGGCCTGCATCCTTTGCACAGTAGGGGAAAGTGTCTAGCATGCCATTTATTATATGTAATCCTCTTGAAGTACTTGATTGTGTACTTGGTTATACCTGGCCTTTGGATTTGTAAGTCAGCTGCCAAGACTACTGGAATGTTTCTTTGTTTGAAGACTAATTTGGTACTTTGTTGTGCCATTTTTAGTTCATCAGGATGAATGTCCAAAGAGCTATTGTCATTCTCCCAGTGTTGACGGTGGCGGCAGTGAGAGTCAACATGAGTTAATTATAAGTTGCTGAAACCTGGTCTGATTACTTGATTTTTTTGTTTGGTATCTAGCATCATTTGAGCATTAGCTACTTTGGGAACATATTGCAGTCCCATATCCCTAAAGAGGATGTGGCAGAGAGGTGGGGGGGGGGGGAGATGGAATAGAGCCCTGTCCCATAATTGTTGGTGCAGCATAGAGCCATTTGTAACACTTTCTATTGAAGCTAGGAGGCTGAAACTGGGTTTGTGCAGAGTTTACTAGATTACCTGGTAACCATGTATTACAGACTTTAATGCAATTTTGACAAATTCATAAAGATTTGAAAGATCTTTGACCTTGCTTACGTATGTAGTAAAATGGTGCTTTTACAAGATTTTGCAAAATGGAGAAAATAGCATCTTGAACACAACATATTAAACAAAATGGCATTATGTTTGATAGAGTACCAAAATCCATGTCTGCATATTTGACAAAGGTATCCCTCCAAGATTTTTATTTTCAATCAATTCAAGACACCCAATGAGCTCTGTTGTCTTCTGACAACTCGTGTTGGTTTTGTTTCAGTAGCACAGTGCTTCTCACTCATTCACTCACTCACTCAGCCACCCACCCACCCACCCACCCAATCAATCAATCAATCAATCAATCAATCAATCAATCAATCAATCAATCAATCAATCAATCAATCAA
>JAUELE010138013.1:0-14146 GCA_031471655.1 Diodora aspera
GGGCTCCCGCAGAAGACGCATTGTCATCCGGTAGGCGCAATGGCGTGTTCACACGACTGCATTTAACTTTGAGAGGTTGGTGTAAAGTGTACGGTAGTTGAACACATACATCTACCACATACATCTACTGCATACATGAAACCTGTTGGAGCCCCGTGTCCTAATCGACCCCCAAGCCTAACATACTGCGGTGTCATCATCATCATCATTAACCTGTTAGAGTGAATGAAAGTATTGGGCACTAGATTCGAACTCCTTGGCGATGACAACAGGAGTTGAACGCTGCGGTCGGTGTGCTTCTGCATATTCAATAAGGTCACGGCGCAGGGTTAGGCTCAACTTACTTTTGGTTTTCAGTTTATACATGTATACTAGTATTGAAGCACATTCCCTTATACAGCTTTATGCTCGTTACAAGTCTACGCCCGCAACTTAACCAAGAATGAGCGACACACCACCGCTCAATAAAAGGAACACTAAAGGGCACGAGTCTACATCTCAAACTCTGTATTTATCAAGGTAACGGCTATAAATAATCTGGTTACATTAACCAAACCTAGAGACGGGCCATATACCAGGACGTATAGAGACTAACAGAGATAAGCGAGCTACCGCGGGTAGAGCGATTGACCCTATGTTGAAAACAGGTGACTTCGGCTCTCAGGTATGTTACAAGTAGCTGCTCATGACTCTGTCTCACCTGTGCCTTCTGTATATTGTGGAAATCATCTTGGATGTTGTAAAATTGGAAATACAGTTCTAGTGATTAAAAACGGATTATGAGTCTGATTAGTCACTCTCTTGGCCTTCACCTTGGTGTGAGATTAATGTGGATACTTTTGTTGGTAAAGGACAAAGGTCAGAAATATACGGCACGTTCCTCTGTTATACCATGATGACTATTTACTGTGCATGGTAGTTTTGTGATGCCAATATGACAGAATTACTGGAGGCTGGTTTATACTAAATTGGGACGAATTATTACGGAACGAAACTTTTGGAGGAACTCGTCAGGACTTACACAGATGCGTATGACTGTTTGCATGCAATGTGAATCAACAACACTTTTCTTGAAGCGATCTGAAGTATCTGTGGCATTAATATGTACATTTGCGCCAAATCAGTATATCTGGAGTGTACACGCTAAACATTAACCTCTCTATCGCTAAATTTGAAGTTTTGCCCAATATCAAATCACCATCGATCATGAGCCACAAAATCGTGACAACAGCTTACTGGCATGAACACCAACTGCTAACTTGCATGGCTGTGTGAGCAAAACAGACCACAGTTACTACCATACATGTAAGCTAATGTTCAGACTTGTGTCTAACATATTTCAAATGGAAATACCTGCAGAGTTACCTCCAACAGTATTTTTGAAGATTGAGATCTTTGTTCTCTGTATGAACTAACACCAAATTGGACCTAAAAACTCAACATTTTATGGATCCAGGGGATTCACACGTGTGTTACCAGTCCTTGATTCAAGCCCAAACTGAAGACCAGAAAGTTGTATATGCTTCAATGACAGATTTGTGTCAATAGTAGTCCCTGTGAATCAAGGAAACAAATAATTCTTTCTTTCAATCAGCAACTTCATAACTATGGTATGGATCTTGAAACTCAGGGACTGAGAAACTGTATGCTTTCGCTAGGTCTCACAAAATATAAATGCATGGTTTTTTAGAGATATTGCAGAATAGAAGTGTACGGTTTCCAGATATCATGCAAAACAGAAGTGAACGGTTTCCAGAGATTCCTGCAAAACAGAAGTGTACGGTTTTCAGAGATCTTGCAGAATACAAATGTACGGTTTCCAGTAGATCATGCAAAACAGAAGTGTACGGTTTCCAGAGATCCTGCAAAACAGAAGAGTACAATTTCCAGAGTTTTTAGTTATCGTACTAAATTGAAGTGCATAATATTATAGTTTCTGGAGGTCTTACAAAAAATGAAGATTGCGGTTCCCGTCCGGAGATGTTACAGTATCTCGCTACACGATTCCTGTTTGAAGTATTCTGGATGGGTAGGACGAGCCGTCCTCGTGTTATCTCCAGGATTCTGTCTTACAACGATGTTATGCAAACCGGCGGAGCTACCTAACTGGCTGAACTAGTCGGACGTTACGACTCATGTATAACATATTAATACCACGCCCTACCTGTAATTAAGAAAGGGGTGAGCAGTCCACTAGTTGTCATGACAACGAAAGGTTCATATCAGGAGTATTGTATCGAATCTGAATGAGCTCTTAGGAACACCGGCAAACTCCCGTGTACTATCAGTAACGATAACCTATCTTTGGTGATAACAGATTTAATGTCATGGTTGGGTCCCCGCAGTGACTGGCCACGTCTAGCAGACATGACACTTCTACAAGCACGTGGTGTACCTGGGATATTACTTGCAAAGGTAAGACCTGTTATTATCAAGTTTTAATTTAACTCAACAAATGACATGAAGTCTGTTCGCTTGTTCACGAGAACGCATAAGATACAGAATGTCCATTAATGAATGTGTCATTTAAACACACACGTTAACCCTTGTGATTTTACACACTTGTAGGCAGTTACATAATGGTTCTTTCGTGAACTGGTCATTTAAATACACGAAGCAAATTCACAAATTATTCAGTTGTAAAAAGCTATTTAATTCAGATGATCTCATTCTGCGAAGTTATATATATATTTGAATCGAAAGGTTCTCTTACAACACCTAGATCTCGACACTCGTATCCATTAGCCATCCTGGCCTTTTCTTTTCTGGCTGCCAGGTGCCCTTTTCGACTTCCTGTCCCGTGAACGATGTACACCCCTCCTCCCGTTCATAGGGCCTGATACCTTGACTGTAGAGCAGGGGCATTCTAAGTAAACTATATCGACCCCTGGGGTCGATGTGGCTATCCCAGGGTTGATAAATGCCAGAAGATCAAACTGAACGTTTGCTTACTTACTTTTATGAAATTACATCAATGAAATTACATTTCAAATAAATCGTTTTATTCTGAATTCAGTGCATAAACCCTCTTACTTCTGTAAGGACATTTGACTAATGGAAACAGTTATGAGTTATAAATTGTTCATATTTACAACAGAAACCAAAACTGACTTGTTCTCGTTACCATGTGTATTGTTGCATTCGTTGTATTGTTTGTCCTGGTGTTTTCCATTGACACATTTGATAAGATAAGATTAGGTCATTGGGTCTCCCACTTCGCGTGCACTTGAAATAGTTTCATGAATATTGAGACACCAAGTGCATGTCTGTGCAACTCATGCTATGCTCAGTTTCACTGGTGTAATGTACCCACGCGAAACCTGTGACACCTACATGCTTGTGACTCTTTCTTTAAAGAGGGCCCCTTTTCTCCGAAATGTACTACCACTACTACTACTACTACTACTACTACTACTACTATAATGATAATACAAATGATAATGATGACAATGATGATGATGATTGTAATTATGGCAATGGTTGTGGCGGTGAATGATAATGCACTGTTTTACATTACAAACAGTTTAAATTTCATTCAGCTGTTGTCACTGTTTATCCTCCCCTGAAAAAACATCTGAATGCATTAATGCACTTGGTAATGACATTAACTGTATGTTTCAAATTACTTGACTGAAGGGTACATTGTATGCTTCTAATAATACGAAAAATAATGGAAAATAGTGCAACGAGAATTTAGTTTATCTCTCAAAATGAGACGAGCAACACTCGAGCGTTATAATGTTGGGAAGTACATGTATCTTCCTGATATGAAAACCCTGCTGCTCGTTAGAATCTATCTGGCTTTCTGTTTCACAAACTTAAAATTGGCTACGTGGTCCCGAACGCGAAATATGTCTGGTTGTATCTGTGTGAAATGAATAACACAGACTGTAAATCATACATTGTAAAAGTGTATGCCTAATTAACGTATTTCTCAGTCCCAGCAGATGCTGACGAATTTATTATGTACTTTCAAATAAGGAGCTTCATTCCGAAACCTTTCTCTGAGAGTTTCGAAGAATGTTCCGTCGATTTCCGAATGCTTTCCGAATATGAGGGGAATAATTTATTGGCAAGTAAAACGTTTTATCAAAGGTTTACGAGTAGTTTCAAGAGTCGGTAGGAAAGTTCGGAATGACCCAACAAGAAATTGAAATCCTTCATGAGCCCCCTTTCACACAAATCTTGAATCCACCCCTGAACACACAGGCACACACACACATGTATACGAATATCAGCGAAACGGAGTCACTGATGTCTTGATATATAGTTTTCAATTAAATCAGATTGGTACCCACTGGAACTAGGTCTTGTTAAAACAGCAATGTAATATTTGTCTCTGACGATGGTCCAATCGGGATAAAAATGAGTGTTGGATGAGAAGAGTAGGGAGAAAGTTGAATACATGATCTTTCATGACATAAGCAAGTTTAAACGCAAACAACGATAAGCGTTATTGTTAACACTGTACGTGTTGACTCTCTATTGTGTGGTCATGGCAAGGCGTTCATTGAACCCTCTGTTTTGTATTACATCCTGGCTATGCGATCCAATAACGAGTAATGTCCCTTTGTTGTTTATTTGTCGTCAGGTTTTGTTTGCATGGGCTGTCATGCAGTAATAAAGATGTTAATTTGTATACTTCTCTGATAGACTGTCAACATGACTATGCATATCTTACAGCAAAAATGGACAGAATTCAGAGCTTACTCCAAACTGTGGTCGTATGTTATTATAAAGGATTTTACTCCATGATATTCTCATCCTTGCCATCACCACTACTGCTGTTGCTGCTGCCACTACTAGTACTACTATTACTACTACTACTGCTACTACTACTAGTACTAGTACTACTACTAGTACTACTATTACTACTACTGCTACTACTAGTACTAGTACTACTACTAGTACTACTATTACTACTACTGCTACTACTAGTACTAGTACTACTATTGCTACTACTATTACTTTTACTTCTACTCCTACTACTACCACTACTTCTACTACTGCCGCTACTACTACTACTGCTGCTACTACTACTACTTCTACTACTACCTCTACTACTACTACTGCTACTACTACTACTGCTACTACTACTTATGCTACTACTACTTATGCTACTACTACTACTGATACTAAACTAATGCTGCTGCTGTTGCTGCTACTACTTTTGCTACTACTTCTCTACTACTACTGCTGCTGCTGTTTCTACTACTGCTGCTGCTACTATTACTGCCACCCCTACTGCTGCTGCTACTATTACTGCCACCCCTACTGCTGCTGCTACTACTACTGCTGCTGCTGTTTCTACTACTGCTGCTGCTACTATTACTGCCACCCCTACTGCTGCTGCTACTCATACACTCATGTATTAAGATCTGAGAAATCTTATTGAAGGTCGTTGTATCCTGGGTGAATCTGGCTTAAGGTGTCTTGTCAAATGTTCTGTAGTAAAACAGAACTGAAACAGTTTACGTTGTAGACGGCAGACGTGTACTCCAACGTACAATTCCACCAACCGCCTTCAATAAACTTGCTTTTGCTCTCACTGATGAGAGGAAGAGAATGAGCCAAGCTGATATTGGCCGACTGGTCAGAAGCATACCTCGACGAATTCGTGCATGTTTGGTCAATAGAGATAGTCCTACCCGACCCTACGATATAAACTGCAAAATGCAAATTTCTGAATTGACCGTCGACTTCTTCATAACGACCTAGAGCACCATTACCTAATCACACCAGCCATAAAAGTTAGTCTCCCCAGAAGATATGATCAGATCATTTCCAAACATTGCCGATACCATATACATCAGACGATGTGTCTTGATGGTCACCAATACCCCTTACCGTTCTGGTATATGATATATTATCTGCCAAAAGACGACAGGGTGCAAGGCTATGACATTTAACGAAAGTTTTAGAATTATAAGTAACCAAGTAGAAACTCAGAGTCAGCTGAGTCAGTGTACGATACAGATAAGCCTTAAGCCTCTTAACTACAGGTCTGTCAAGTGTTGAATGTAAATCCAAGTTTAATGACAACCCACGTGACGTGAGTATTGTATTAAGTGTTACGAACAAATCACGTGACTGTTACAGAAGATAATGTCAAGTAATGGTTATACAACTTGATAATAAAATCACCGTGTTTAGTTTTCTTACTCAATTGTTGATCGCATATCTGGGACTGAACACGTGTGTAATTTATTTGCTTACTTACTTATCTATCTATCTATCTATCTATCTATCTATCTATCTATCTATATTTATGGGTGGATTGTGATGGATGGATGGATGGACGGACGGATGGATGGATAAATATGTAGATCAATGGATGCGTTATATACTGACGTCCAAAAGAAAGTATACTAAGATTCTGAGAGACTACTGAATAAATTCACAAATGCGTTGAATATACAAGAGATATCCCTTCAAGACTTGGAAGGTGTATTAATGAGATGATGTCAATCAAATTACATTCAAGACTTGGAAGGTTTATCAATGAACTGATGTCAATCAAATTACACTCACCGAAATCCAAGCATCCTTTTGATCAACTATGGCATAAAGACTTGAAATTGAAATTGAAATTATTTGGTATACTTTCTTTTGAAAGTCAGTATAGTTCTTTCTCTGCATTTTAGGTTACATAAAGTGGTTATATAAAATAGATTATATATAACGTTGATAACTGAGTGAGTGATTTGGATGGTTTTGACCATCTTTCTGCATGATCCCCACAGTGCCACCTACATCACCTCGGTGTCAGGGCTCCATCTTATTGCTAAAAGGAAAGTACTCGGGAAGGATTCGAACCCACAACCGCCAAGCCCGTCAGACACGCTAACCACTGCGCTATCTGCGCCCATTTTAGCTGGGAGACACTTGCCATTCTCCACAAGGATGAGTTTGAATCGCAGTTAGCTTGTGGTCAGTCCGCCCGGAAATGGAATCATCAAATTGGGATAAAGCTGAACAATAGCTTAGACTCCACTGAAATATCGATGTCTAAACTGCGATGAGCATATGGAGTACACTTATACATTATAACATTTTCTCAGCAATTACGACTATTCTGACTGTTATTTTACTGGTGAACTATACTTGATTACAATCCTTCGCTGACGCTCAAGTCAAAGAAGCGCTTATAAAATGTCCGTTTGGCTATCAGACCTCCTGGCTACAGAGTAAACCTAGATTTTGTTAAGTCTCTGAAATAAAGAATAGACAAATGACCATCATAGTACATTGTGATACGCCTCTCTTCTTGGAGTAAACCTTTACGAAGATTTTGACTCACGCCATAGAACACTGAACATAATTTTACTCAATGATACTCCTCTTTGCTTTAGCCTTCCTCAGGTACGAATGGAAAACGAAATGTATTGCTGGAATCAAGGGACACACCACTGTATTCCGTCTGTGATAGCTCTATTCATTCCGTCTGTGATAGCTACATTCATGACTACTTCATTATCGTCGTCATCATCATCGTCGTCGTCGTCATCGTCAATATCGTCGTCGTCGTCATCTTCGTGTCATTGAAATAAGTGACCTCTTCATGATCATTATCATCATCGTCATCGTCGTTGTCATCATCATCAGAAGCAGTAGGAGGAGGAACAGTACTTGTATCATCATCATCATTATCATCATTGTAATAGTAGTAGTAGTAGTAGCAGTAATAGTCGCAGCAGCAACAATAGCAGCACCAGCAACAGTAGTAGTAGTAGTTTGATATAGTTGTAAGGTTTGATATGGTTTTTTAAACAAAGTGTGATAGTCAAGTAATCTAGCTAGCTGAGTCACATAAAGGGACAATGAACTGCATTTGTATTGCACGGACACCGAAACAATATACCAATATACCAATTAAATAACCAATTGCACTGTATTGCCCAAGACATTATCAACATATTATAAGAATTTTGTTAATGAATGGACAATCTCAAATAGCTTTTGAACAAAGATCCTTCAACCAGTTTTTACTCCTTGGCAACAGACATTTTTTCTCACCCTAATTTTTGGACAGCTGCCTTTTTTCGTTTGCAGATACTGTGTGTCTTAGCTTACTGTCGCTGAGGTCTTTAGTTCGGGAGAAGTTTTCCCGTGGAGAGGTGCAGGCTTTTATACAAACGTTTCAAAGGAATTGAGTTCTGTTTTTCAAGTGAATTATATGCTTAAGGCACTTTGACAAAAAGCCACTTCCTGTTTGCAATATATGCAGTTTAATTGAATGTCACGTTTCTGCAGATCTACTCTTCCGAGAAACGAGTCCACTGTAAATACCATGACCATTACTATTTCAGAAAACAGTATGAATACAACTATCTAAGCATGTTAGGACGGAGGGTTGACGGACAACGATAAATTACGTTGTGTTCACGATGCTAGGGATAGTGTGTATTACGACATGTACAAATATTTCTCAACTTATTTTGCCTCTATTGGCACATGATTTTTAATATGATCTCTTACGTGGTATTTTAATAGACTGTTGTATCAACTTCACTTCCGAAACGAATGTACTGTTAGCCCTCACGTTGTATGCTTTACAAAGTAACACCTCTATGAGATGTATTACATTGACTGAGTGAATGATTGAGAGAGAGAGATATATATAGAGAGAGTTATAGCGATAGATAAAAAGAGAGAGAGAGAGATGAGAGAGATATATATAGCGATATATATATATATATATATATATATAGAGAGAGAGAGAGAGAGAGAGAGTGAGAGAGAGATGCATGACCCTTAAAGGACTATTTTGCTTGTCCAGGGCGTGCAAAATGAAAGCAGTATCATCATCGTTATCGTCATCATCATCATAGTCATCGGCGTTATCATCATCATCATCACCTTGATTATTATGTTATTTGTTGAGATATACATGTAACATGTATTCATAGTCACCCTTACTGTCATAATCTTCATTTATTATTATTATCAGTTATTTTGCAATTACATTTTGTCGTCGTCATAAGTGTTCATAAATGTTTCATGGAAGATCAGAAAAAGGAAAAAGATCAGTGCCTCATTTACAATAGTATGCCTTTTGAGTTCGATTACTATTTTTAAAATTACAAAAATGTCGTTATTCATTGAACAGATTGTTTTAACATATCAATGTACAACTATTAAACTTAAATGACTTGAATGGTTTTTTTTCCAATTTCAAAAAGCTTATTGTCGTTTTTGAAAATAAGTCATAAAAGTTGCTTAAATTTGATAATTCATTACACATTAGGACCAGTTACGTTAAGTGTGGTTTTAAAGCAAAAAAATGCCGTGGATCACGATATTGAAAATAATGTACACGGATAATAAATTGTACAATATATGGATAGTATGATAAAGTGAATGGTTTAGTGTCATTCCCATGTATGAATGTTAAAATCAATATGCATTAAATTTATATTATTGCAAGAATCAATTTCAGTTTGCGAAAAAAGTACATCCAACCTTTGCTCAGTATCTTGTCTACCGCAGGAGGCCTTATACCCTGATAGCTAAATATTGTATAAATTACCATCTCAGGTTAAATGTCTATCTTTTATTCTGAGTCTTAAATATGTAAGAATATTAAACAAGTGGTCAGATGCTCTTATAGTAAATTTCTCAGATCTTACCAGCCTGTTGGTGGATACTAAAATAATGGTTCTCATTGCTATGAATAATCAGTCAAGTTAAGAGCTACCCATACCGTTGTATTTTTCTACAAAAATAGTACCATTCAAATTTATTGTGTAAATATGTTTAATATACTAAACTATATTACCGAGTGACATTATAATAATAATCATCATACATTTTATTGAGTCCATTGTTGTCTCAATTTATCATTTTAATTATTTTAATTTTACTTTATTATGTTATTATATTTCAGTTTGATCACACTCAATTTAATTTTATATAAATCTCTAGCTGTTTTATTTTATGATTATAGTTATTTGAATTTTACTTAAGTCTATCGGCGAGTGATATCATAATTTTAATTACTTTAATTTTATTTCATATGATATTTTGACAACAATCATTTTAAGTTGAATACAGTTTCTTAGCTGTAAAAATATTATGATTTTAGTTAGATCAATTTTATTTAACTCGTGTGATATAATTTCAACTTTTTAAGTTCCATTTAATCATTCTTTAGAATGTAACTCACAATCTCTTCTATCGGATTTTAATTTTTCAGTCATTGTATCATTAGTCATATAAGTAAGAGACAAAAATAGCAAATCATTGTCTTCATGAAACTAAATGATGTAAATAAGCTTATGACAGAAAAGTATTTCGGATGGCAGAAACAGTGTCAGGCCTTTATTTATGAAAGCTATGAGATCAGAGAGCTCCAGTAAATGTATATATTTCAGAGACACGAAGTAGAATTAAATCATATTAAATCAATGTGAATGTTGCAGATACATCAGTTTTTACTGAATAGTGGCTTATCTAAATAACTTTTAGATTTACAAAGTTTGCAAGAAATGACCGGACACTTGTGAAAAATGTTTCAAAATTTTAAAGGATCAGCCACAAATGATTTACATGGGTTATCTCTGTGTACAGAGTGGTTACAAGTGCATGTATAATACTTACAACGAGGCGTGGTAGCAAAATTAGAAGATAAAAAATACGTGTAAGTAGAAATATTATGCTATAAATTAACTCTATAAATAGATTAGTAATTCCCTTAGCTTACATGATTTATAATTGGTAGGTTATCGCTGTGTACACAGGGGCTCCATGCTTAATAATTTCAATATGACACGCTAACAAAGTCAAAATATTAAAACTGCGTGCAAGTCAAATATTACTCAATGCTTATATTTATTAGGTGGAATAGTAATACCCTTAACTTACATAATTTATTATTTTAGGTACCAATCAAACTTAATCAACTATATTGCTTACTTTTGTACAACCAGAAATATTCTATTTTTAAAAATAGCAAGTTATATACTAAAATGTTATTGATATCGATAATTTAATATACTATAACGTTTCTAATAACCGACTTTCATTGAGTGTTTTTGTTCACTTTCTTCTCCAGTATCTCACTAAAAGGCAGCTTGCCTCCCGAGAGAATTCTTCTTGTTAACACAGTGGCTATAGAGAACCAACAAACAAACAGTTTTGAAATCGACAGCCCCATCTCACGTGTTGGGGCACAGGGGCTGTATGTTAGTTCAGTTGTTTACAGGTCCTGGTCATAGCTCAGTGTGTGGGTCATAACCAAACAATCAACTCCATGAACAAACCAGTATGCCAGTCACCACACCCCTGTCACAAGGTGCGTTAACTGGTCTACACACGTCTCCCCACCAGCTAATTGAACTGCATAGGCTTTATTAATTCAGTAAACTTTAAATCTTCAATTCATTGTGCCATTAAAAGACTTTTGCGTGAGCTGTATCAATTCATTAAAATTCATTCATGGTTTCATTCAAAGCTTCTGCACGGAGTATATTAATTCATTAAAAATGAACATCTTCAATTCATGGTGCCATTCAAGACCTTTGCATGAGATTTATCAATTCATTAAAATTGAAAATATTCCATTAATGGTTTTGTTCAAAGGTTCTGCACACAGTTTATCAACTCATTAAAAGTGAACATCTTCAATTTATGGTGCCATTCAAGACCTTCCATTCATGGTTTCATATCAATTCATTTAAATTAAACATCTTCAATTTATGGTGCCATTCAAGACCTTTGCATGAGCTGTATCATTTCATTAAAAGTAACGATCGCTCATTCATGGTGCTATTCAAAACATCTGCATGGGTTATATCATTTCGATATATTTATTGGTCAAAATAATCCCTAGTCTACAGTAATTCAAGAAAACTTTACAGTCTTCAATTTGTGGTTCAAACCAGGCTTCTGCACAGGCCATATCAATTCATTTAATTTAAAAATCTTCAATTCATGGTGTCCTCAAAACTTCTGAATAGGTTATATCAATTCAGTAAATGTTATGATCCAAAATAATACCTCTGTATTGGTACTGTTATTTCAGTAAACATTTAAACCGTCCATGGTCTCCATATTCTCGTCTAAGACTTATATGTAGTCTCAATATTCTTATCTAACACTTATACATGGTCGCTACATTCTCATCGAGGACTTGCCCATGGTTTCACTCGGCCTCTTTAATGAAGGGTCAAGCTAGTTTAAACACTATTTTTTCAAAGTTGTAAAATGTTCATTTTTGTTTAAAATATAAACAATTGAATGTTTATAACCTTTCTTTATAACAGTATGGACAAACACATCCGGCCATAGAAATGACATTATTACCTTCTTTAATGTCCGATAGTTTTGTTACAATTTACATCTTTTTTATTTAAATTGTCAATATGAAAATCAACCTGTAACTTCATGTTCATGACATGCACGTGCAAGTCGCTCTATCCATGGAAAGTGCAGGACATAACACATGCATTGGTAATTTTTCTCTGTCGGTTGCTGAAATTGCTGCTGAAAATGAGACTTTTTTTTACACTTGCTGAAAGGGGTCAGGCTCTAGGCCTTCTGGAATCTGATCAGGTGATTATAGGCAGTCAGCTGAATCCTTTTCATGCTTCTTTGTTGAGAAAATCCAGCGAATCCGCAATCAGATTGGTGATGCAGCATCATCATCTGAGATTCTGTCTGCCTCAGGAGACTTCACTGGTGAATCACTCATGTCACTGGATAGTTTTACCGAGACTGAAATACTTGGTCTTTTGAAGAACGCCAAGAAAACCTGTTGCTATTTTGATCCTGTTCCGACATCCCTTGTGTATGAGAACATTGACATTCTTCTACCAGTCATCACCAAACTTGTGAATCTGTCGCTGGCCTCTGGGATCATGCCTGATATTCTGAAGAAGGCTGTCGTCATGCCATTACTAAAGAAACCTGGACTTGATAAAGATAACTACGCAAATTACAGACCAGTTTCTAACCTTTCAGTCATTTCTAAGCTGATTGAACGAGCGGTCTGTTGCCGGCTCAGTGATCATCTCGAGAAAAATAATCTTTTTGAGCCACTGCAGTCAGCTTACAGAGCATGTCACAGCACCGAAACCGCTCTCTTGAAGGTTGTCAATGACCTCAGATGTGATGTTGATGGTGGTAAGGTGGCCATGCTGTTATTACTTGATCTAAGCAGCGCATTCGATACCATAGATCATGATATTCTCCTCACCCGCCTCAAGTCAGAAATGGGCATACGTGGAACAGCTCTCTGTTGGCTGAGCTCTTACTTGTCGAATAGGTACCAGTCTGTGCGAATCAGTGATATGCTTTCTTCTCCAATTAAGCTTGACTGTGGTGTACCCCACGGATCAGTTCTGGGACCGTCGCTGTTCACACTCTACACAGAGTTCCCCTTTGTATCATCACCCGGAAACACCAAATGTAGCATCAACTATAGGCTGATGATACTCAGTTGATGAAATCCTTTACTCCTGATACTGCGTCTTTCACCTTTGCTGCTGAGAATATGGTTGACTGCTGCCAGTCCTGGATGACATCAACTAAACTGATTTAAGCTGCTTGTAATTACCAACAAGGAAGGTTTAAGCAATAACTTTATCGTCTTTGGTGAACAATGCACGCCTAATCATTCTAAATACAAATCAAGTTTAACGTACGTCAGGTTATGCAAACTTGCGGCAATTACATGTCATCTTTAGGCGTGTCCATTTAGTCTTTTGAAATCAGTCAACCGGCAATGTTTTAAGTACTCCTATTCACACTATCAATCGATTACAGAGGCGCCATGGTTGCATCGCAAACTCTTAAGATTAAAACTAAGTTAGCCAATGAAATACAGCGTTACAAATCATGTGATTCATTTGTAATTGGTACTGTTAATACAAACGGCTAGTGAAATATTCATTCATTCATTGCACCGCCGTAATAAACATATGAATATGCTGTATTTAATCTTTTAAATGTAAGGCAAGTTTCTGTGTTATTCCATGGCCCGGTTAAGGAATTATTGGGTATATGGTCTGTACAAATATGTTAATGTACGCTAGTCATTTTTCTAGATACGTTTGTGCAAAGTTTATGTTTTTTAAAGTTGGATACGTGTCCAAACTCATTGTTTTCTTTTCAAAAAACAACCTTTTGAATGATAAATATACATAAA